>CM064513.1:44621887-44679527 GCA_032716605.1 Paralithodes platypus | reverse complement strand
ATGTGATCATTGTTGTGTGTTTGTGTTAGTCCCTTACACATTGTTGTCCACCGATGTGATCATTGTGGTGGTGTGTGTGTGTGTGTAGTCCCTTACACATTGTTGTCCACCGATGTGATCATTGTGGTGTGTGTGTGTGTAGTCCTTTAAACATTGTTGTCCAACGATGTGATCATTGTGTGTGTGGGTGTGTGTGTAGTAACTTACACATTGTTGACCCCCGATGTGATCATTGTGTGTGTGTGTGTGTGTGTAGTCCCTTACAAATTGTTGTCCACCGATGTGATCATTGTGTGTGTGGTGTGGGTGTAGTACCTTACACATTGTTGTACACCGATGTGATCATGTGTTGTGTGGTGTGTGTAGTGTAGTCCCTTTCACACCCTGTTGTACACCGATGTGATCATTGTGTGGCCTGTGTGGTGTGTGTGTGTAGTCGACCCATTGTTGTCCACCGATTTGATCATTGTGTGTGTTTTTTTGTTTTGTTTGTCTATGTGAGTGAGGGAGGCACAAAAAGCACAGAACTGCCTATAGCGCGTGCCTCCCCCATAGTTGAAAGAGTGACATGGCCCAAAATCAAGGGACGTCTCGGAGCCAAAATGCATGGGACACAGAGTTTGAAGCAATTTAAGTCATAGGAAGAGGGAAAGACCTGATTCGGAAGAGAGTTCCAGAGCTCAGCTGTTGAATAAAAGAAAAAGAAAGTCCTGAGGGTAACGTTTCACTCTTGGGTTGGAAGAGTTGCACAGAGTAGGGGCGGGATGGTGTTGCAAGATGGGTACACGTGTCCTACGTAAGGGAGGGTGGTATACACTGGGAAAGCTCGTGAGGAACACTGATTATTATTAGTAGAGATAGACATAGCGAGAGAGATGCAACATTGCGGCGAAGGAGAGAGAGAGATTGCACGAGAGTTGGTGAGTGGACGGGAGGTAAGTTAATGATACGAACGGCCTTTCCTTTCATTTTTGTTCCTAGGAGAGGTCGGTGTGAGAGGAACCTCGCCACACATCTGAACAAATACTCAATACAAGGACGCACAGAGCAAGAAGCTGTGCAGGTGTAAAGTGTGTGTTTGTTCCTGTACACGATTGTTGTCCACCGATGTGTTCATTGTGTGGTGTTTGTGTATGTATTGTGTGTGGTGTGTGTTTATGTGTTGTGCGTGTGTGCTTATGTTTGTGGTGGTGTGGGCGGCTTATGCTCTGTTGGTGTGTAGTGAACAAAGGAGTGGATCGCCTGTGGGCGTAGATTGTGTGTGTTAATTGCAGCTATGAGTTGAGAGATATATAGTGCTTGTGTGTTTTGTGTTGTGTGTGAATGAGGTGAGGCGAAATAGAAGAAACATGCTTACAATTACTGAAATTGTTTGTGGACATGCAGTAGTGCAAGTAATGGGCGCTCTTCTGTAAATCTAAAATGGCTTACTTAAGAATGAGCGTGACAGCGAGAGAAGGTGTGTGTGTGGGTGTGTGGGTGTGTGTGCGTGTGCGTTTGTGTTTGTGTGGACAAGCATTGCAAGGGGTGTTTGGGTACAATTTCTTTACTATTGTAGAATGTCAGTAAAAATAGATTTGCACGATAGTAAGATAAACATAATGTCTTTTATAAACAGGGTATTATAGGTTATAAGTTGGGTATGTCTCGGAGGTACCTGATGGATATTATTGTACGTTTTTACTCATGAAAGCTGAATCTTGTTTGTGAGTGCGGGTTGTGTTGTGTGGTGTTGGTGGTGGTGTTGCGTGTATGTGTGTGTACAACTTATATATTAGGCTCACCACCTTGTTTTTTACAATCTAATCTTCAGATGACATGTAGTACAATTGTGGTATTCAGATAGTCACTAGTACCTTGTAGGGTCATGTTGTGTGTGTTTATGTGTGAGTATGGTGTGTGCCTGTGTGTATGTGTAAGGTGTGTATGTAGAGCTATGCAGTACGTCCACACTCCACCAAGCCTGCTTAGTTCGACGTGTACTAAAAGTCCCTGAGGCATATATAAGTTTACAACCATTTCCAAAACTTTGAACTTATAAAGCCAAGTTCGGAAGCATTTGGGGTACGATAAAGGATTATAATGTCTCGGTTGACGTTCACATGGCTAGCGTCACCATTTATATGCTCTTATCATACGTGTACGTATATTACGATATACAGTATATTTATATTAATTATATACACTGTAATATATGTTTTTCCCGTGTTTATGAGTTGGTGGGGTGTGTGTGTCGCAGAGCAAAACGGTAACGTGTACACTCCACGCAGCATGTGTTATATTGACTTTTATTACTAGTGGTGGAATTCAGACATATCAGCAACTAGGATCTTTTAAATGTAATAGCGCGTGCCTGCGTGTGCCGATACTATTGTGGTGTGATGTGTACTGGTGTGTGTGTGTAGAGTTGTAGAGCTTTATAGTAATGCCGACACTCCACCAACCATCTTTTATTGACATATATTACAAGTGTGGAATTCAGTTATCTCGGTAACAGGAGTTTGTATGTGTGTGTGTGTGTAGGTGTATGTGTGTGTGTGTGTGTATGTATGTATGTGTGTGTGTGTGTGTGTGTGTGTGTGTGTGTGTGTGTGTGTGTGTGTCCTTGTAATGGTGCGTGTAGTGTGTATACGAGTATATATGTGTGTGTGTGTGTGTATGTATATTGGTGTGTGTGTGTGTATGTATATGGGTGTGTATGTGTGTGTGTGTGTGTGTATATGTATGTGTGTATGTATGTATGACTGTATTACAAGTGTGTAGTGTATATAACTCAGCAACTAGGGTATATGTGGGCCTCTTCAACCATCTTCACTCTATATATCTGAGGCGAGGCAGCTCTTTTTGGATCATTCCTGTTTCACTGCCTTAGCTTGAATATTATAGGGTGTTTCACCCCATTAGTTTGGTAATTATAAGACACTTCAAATCATTTTGGTATGGATTTAAATATCTGGACGAGCCATAGCGAGCAGGAAACTTAGGAGAAAGTGGCCTTCGGCCAGTACAGTTTTCTAACTGTACTGGCCCTCACTCCCCCCCCCCCCAAAAAAAAAAACAAAAAAAACAAAAAAAAAATCGCTTGTAAGCTCCAGTATATATTGTATTTGTATTTATTTCTGGTTTAATATATTTATTTATTTATTTTATTTGAAGGCATTTTATGTAGTCAATGGGCAAAGTAATAACCCCCAGGACACCTCACTTTTAAATGTCCATCTATTTTTAGTTTAGTTTCCGATACCAGTGTCAAAGATCCCAGAAATGTTGCCGGGATAATGTTGACCACAAAAAGTTGACGATAAAAGTTCCCGTTTGATACCCCCTTAACACTATCTGATCCAAAGTCTTGGGGGTTATTATGATGTTTTGGTTTAATCATTATTGAGGATTTTCCTTGCTTTTTCCATTAACTAGCATGTATTTTAGTTGTTCCCTAGGCTAACAAAAACGCCTTCCCAGACTTCCTTCAAACTAATAATGGATTGCCCATCCAGACCCTCTTCGAGCTAAATTTGTACATTATTCAATAGAAAAAAGTCGAAGGCCGATTTGTCCTAAGTTTCAAGCTCTCTCTCTCTCACTCGCCCAGAAAATATGACACCTGAATGGTGTGTGAAGCGTGTATTATCGCCAGACTAATAGGGTGAAATATGCTTAAATCTCCAAACTAACGAAACAAGGGGGAGGTCCCAATAGACCTCCCTCGGGTCAAATATAGTCAGCCATGTCATCCCAGAGACATAGTATACTTCTAGTTTATTTAATCCTTTTAGTGCTATGACGCTTATATCAGGCCTTCTGACTATCGTTAAGCTTACCAATTAAGCTATTCAATTAACCCCGTAACTCCTATATATATGTTATTTTCTGAATGTAGTGTAGTTGCCCTCCTATGATGAAACACGCAGGGTAAAGCTTATGAGGCTCTGCATTCTGAAGAGGGAACAACTACTTACATTAACACACATAAAGGGTATAAATAGGCATATGATAATAATAATAATAATAATAATAATATTAATAATAATAATAACAATAATAATAATAATAATAATAAAATACTACAGTAGTAATAATAATATTGTTAATAATAATAATAAAGACGTTTCACCTGATTATTTTGGCGATTACAAGACATTTTACACAATAAAGGTGCCGATATGTGTCTGGCCGAGCCATAGAGTCTATGGGCCGAGCAACAAAGAGACTGTAATTTAGGGGATACCAGAATTGGCCATTTTGGATTTTTCTACAAAAATAAAATTAAATGTACGCTTGTAGCTCGAAGGGAGTCTGGGAGGAGTATAAGTTCAGAGTGAAAGTATAAGTTTAGAGTGTAAGTTTAGAGTGAACGTATAAGTTCAGAGTGAAAGTATAAGTTTAGAGTGAACGTATAAGTTCAGAGTGAAAGTATATAAGTTCAGAGTGAAAGTTTAGAGTGAAATTATAAGTTCAGAGTGTAAGTTTAGAGTGAAATTATAAGTTCAGAGTGTAAGTTTAGAGTGAAAGTATAAGTTCAGAGTGAAAGTATAAGTTCAAAGTGAAAGTATAAGTTCAGAGTGAAAAGGATTAGGGCAGTGAAAATATTAGGTCAGAGTGAAAGTATAAGTTTAGAGTGAAATTATAAGTTCAGAATGAAAGTATAAGTTCAGAGTGAAACGTAGACAAAGAATATATAGACCATGGGAGGAGGAACACTTTATTGACAACGTTTCACATATAGATTCATCAGGCCAATACTGAAGCCAATGATGAAGGCCTGATTAAGGGCGAATGGTTCATTTTTTGGGCGATGTTTGCATGTATTCATTATTTTTCTAGTTTCCTCCCTAGACCTCCATCAAATTTAAAAAAAAAAAAAAAAAAAAAAAAGGCGTCCGTTAGATCCCCCCATCTAGATTTATTTGTACATTTTTCGGTAGAAAAATTTCCCGGCCGAAGGCCGGTTCTTCTAACATTACAGGCTCACTATCGTTCGCCAGGGAAATAATCGACACCTAAATAGCACGAAAGGTCTAGTCTTAAAATCGATTAACTAATGGGGCAAACATCTTAACATCTGAAAACTAATGGGGCTAAACATGAGGGAGAAAGTGATCCAGAAAACCGGCCCATCCCTCCCCCCTTAAGGTATACTGTATGCGAAACGTTGTCAATAAAATATTCCTCTTCACATGGCGTTTATATTCATTCTGTCCGCTTTTCTAAGTTTATTTGCATTGTTAGTTAGTTAAAATAGGACTTCAGAGACTAGCAACCCTTCTGGATTATTAAGCCAGCACACTGTAAGCCACTAATAGCGTCAGGACTGGAGCCCCTTTTCGAGAACTCCAGACCCTTGTTTTTGCATGACTTGACTTGATGGCTAGAGAAAAGGTTTGAAAGTGGATTGTTTATATGTGGATTGGAGGTTCGGGGTGGGAGATTGGAAGTCTTTGGAGGGATAGATTGGTGGGTTATTGGGATTGGTGATTAGATGAAGGTTTTTGCATCGTGGAAATAAACTCAATAAAAGTAAAACTACGGAGGACTCACCGTACGCAGACGACGATGAGTAGAGTGATGATGGTGGTGGTGGTGGAGGTGGAGGTGGCTGGAGTCATGGTTGCTATGGTTGTTGATCGTTGGGGTGTGGTGGTTGGTTCCTGCAATGGTAGCAACAATTGGTCAGTACAACCCTTTCAGTACATTCACGTTTGTTTATCCTGTTTATCATCAGACAATGTTATACAGACTAGGAAGGACCTCTAGGAAGACGAGAGGTAAGGAGTAGCTCAATTAACCCTCGAACTCTCAGAATGTGTTGATCTAAATATACTGAAGACTGTCATATCGTATCTTGAGAGGGTTATCATGCTGCCCGCACTTTCTCTCACCTCTCCTGTTTTGTTAGACCATGAACGCATACGATAATTCTATACTTATTCTAGGTTAGCTTCTAAGGTTTGTGGATGGACTTGATTCTCCCCAGTGGCTTATTGTCATAAATTATGTTATTATATTGTGTAATTATGTCATTATGTTAGGTAATTATGTTATTGTGTTACGAGGCCTGCTTCCCTTATGAGTGCACTAGGCCAGCGAACCCGCCCATGGTCGAGATTTTGTTAATCTATTTAGTATATGACTAGCGAGGTACCCTCCCCTTTTCAACTCTGATGGCACAACCATCACTTCTTCCTCTGACAAAGCTGAACTCTTCGCTCCAACTTTTGCTAGAAACTCCACCTTGGATGATTCTGGTGCGATTCCTCCCTCTCCACCCCCCTCTCTCCTACTTATGCATAATATCCTATCTCTTCTAAAGATGTACTTTCTACCCTCTCTGGGCTTAATACCAAGAAGGCATACGGTACGGACGACGGTGTTCCTCCTGTTGTACTAAAAAACTGTGCTTCCGTGCTGAGTCCCTGCCTAGGTAAACTCTTTGGTCTCTGTCTCTCCTCTAACGTCCTTCCCTTCATGGAAGTTTGCTCTCATTCAACCTGTCCCAAAGAAAGGTGACTGCTCTCAACCATTTAACTATCGTCCAATTACTCTTATCTCTTGTATCTCTAAAGTTTTTGAAACTATTCTTGCTTCCAAATTTCTTAAGCATTTTACTTCTCATAATCTGCTATCCTTAAGGGTCGCTCTACTGGTGATCTGCTTTCATATCTTACTAACTCTTGGTCATCCTCCTTTTGGGACTTCGGTGAAACCTTTTCTATTGCACTAGATATATCAAAGGCCTTCGATAGAATCTGGCACAAATCTTTAATTTCTAAACTGCCCTCCTTCGGTTTCTATCCGTCCATCTGTGCCTTTGTCTCTAATTTCCTTTCCGGCCGTTCCATAGCCGCGGATGTGGACGGCCATCGCTCACTTCTTCATCCTATCAACTCCGATGTTCCTCAGGGCTCTATCCTATCTCCTATTATCTTTCTAATTTTCATAAACGATCTTCTCAGCTGTACCTCCAGTCCCATCCATTCATACACAGACAACTCTACCTTACAGTACTCGATTAATTAGTTTTCCAGAACGCCCCAGCCAGGAATCCCTCAAAGACAAACATAATGAAGCCATAGAACACTTATCTTCTGATCTAACCACTATTTCCAATTGGGGCAGAGAAAACCTTGTTGCCTTTAATGCTTCCAAAACCCAATTTCTCCATCTATCTACCTGTCCAGAACTCCCAGTGGACTATCCTTTATTCTTCAACAATACAAAAATCAATCCTTCATCTTCTCTCAATATTCTTGGTGTCTCTTTTTCTTCAGGTCTCACTTGGAAGGACCATATTACCAGTCTTGCTAAAGCAGCCTCCCAGAAGCTGGGTGGCTCAACCACCTCAAGGGGTTCTTTACCCCTGCACAGCTTCTTGCTCTGTACAGGGGCACAGTGCGTCCTTGTATTGAGTATTGTTCACAGGTGTGAGGAAGATCCTCTCACACCCACTTCTAGACAAAGTAGAAAGAAAGGCCTGTCGTATCATTAATTCTCGCCCACTCACCAACTCTCTGCAAACTCTCTCTCTTCGCCGCAATGTTGCATCTCTCTCACTATTCTATCGCTACTACAATAATCAATGTTCCTCAGAGCTCTCCTAGTGTATACCACCTCCTCTACGTAAGGTACGTGGTACCCGTCATGCAACATAATCCCACCCCTACTCTGTGCAACGTTTCAACCCAAGAGTGAAACGTTACTCTCAGTCTTTCTTCTATTCAACAGCTGAGCTCTAGAACACTCTCAGAATCAGTCTTTCCCTCATCCTATGACTTAAATTGCTTCAAACTTCGTGTGTCCAGGCATTTTGCCTCGAACGTCCCTTGATTTTGGCCCTGTCACTCTTTCAACTCTGGGGGAGGCACTCGCTACAGGCAGTTCTTCCTTTTGTCTCCCACACTCACATAGAAAAAAAAAAAAAAAAAAAAAAAAAAAACAATAGTCCAGAGATCACGAGAAGGATACACTATGCTGTAAACTCTACAGGGATTACACACACCCGTAACGTTAAGAAAACCTATACTGTATAATAATTTTAAAACCTTCATGCCTATTTTGGGACCCTCTAAGGACCCCAATCAAGTCTTATCCTCATAGTCCCATAAATTTGCATCCACTTTGGGATTATATGCATGGAAGTAAAACTAGAACGAGTGAATTAGTAGTGTAGTGTCTTGTGCAGTAGTTAATTCATAAAATACATTAATGTGTGTGTGTGTGTGTGCGTTCGTTTGTTTTTGTTTGTTTCACAAATGATTCTTGTACGTTACAACTTTACGTTCATATATATAATCACTGAAGTGGGTTTCGATTGATTTGATTTGCCAATGATTATCACAGATAACTATTATAATTAAATTAATGATAATTAAGACATGCATAATTAAGACATGCATTCTCCCAAGTTACATTATTCAGCTAAATGATTCAGATTTTGAAAATAAGGCAGATTTCCACTTGAGGAATCTTTTTCTTGACCCCTTTCTCCCTCATGTTTAGCCCCATTGCTTTTGAGATTTTAAAACGTTTGCCCCATTAGTTTGGCGATTTTAAAAAACTTTGGCCCTTTTTATGTCAATATTTAGACCTTTCGTGCTATTTAGGTGTCGATTTTTTCCCTGGCGAACGATAGTGAGCCTGCAATGTTGGAAGAACCGGCCTTCGGCTGGGAAAATTTTTCTACCGAAAAATTTACAAATTAATCTAAAAGGAGGGTCTAATGGATGTTTTTTTTTAATATGATGGAGGTCTAGGGAGGAAACTAGAAAAATAATGAAAACATGCAAAAATTCCTGGTTACAGACAACACTCACAACCACAGCCACTCCAACAGTGCAATATAACATTCAACATGCATATCACTACACTAGACACAAAACCTGAAGGTGTCACTAATTTGTCCTGATAAACTCAATACAGAGAGTAAATAAATGAAAAGAAGAACAAGAAGAAGAAATATAAGACAAAAACTCTTTCTCATAGTATCTCAACCCAGGCCAGCCATGGTAGCGTGGTTTTGTTATCACTGGCGCCAGAGAAACACGATTATTATTATTATTATTATTATTATTATTATTATACTCAAATCCCCTTCAAGTTAAGAAACGCTCCCTAAGCTGTAATTGTATATTCATTATTCGGTAGAAAATTTGTCCGGACCGAAGGGCGATTTTTCCTAAATTGCAAGCTCGTTATCGCTCGCCCACAAAATTATACACCTAATTGGCACAATGCGCCTTATAATAGCAACACTAATTGGGCGAAACGTCTTAAGTATCGCCAGTGATAAATAACACTGGTGCCACACTATATCAATTATATCCATGTTCAACTTGTCCCTATAGAAACTGTGGGCAACAACAAGCACATTATTGGCATTTGTCGGTCGGTAATATTTGTCTGGATGTACTGTACTTTACTTCGGGACTCTTAGCAGGGGTAATGGTAACTAAATGATAATACATTATTTACATGGCATTATTCATATATTATATACAGTATACATATATATATATATATATATATATATATATATATATATATATATATATATATATATATATATATATATATAGAGAGAGAGAGAGAGAGAGAGAGAGAGAGAGAGAGAGATACATGTGGACAAATAGATAATTAAAAAGACAGTCGGTTAAATATAAATCAGAAGTAACCACATCTAAAGTGCCGGAACAAACAGTCCAGGAAAAGCGTCCCTGATACTGGGGTTACTGGTCCTTCAAAGGTTCGCCCAATGGTCCTCATCCGAATACAGTATAATTGTCCTATCAAGATAAGCCCGGAGAGGCCGAGGGATGAGAGAGAGAGCTATATATGGGGGAGCATAGCAACAGTGGCAAGAGGTGGGGGAGGGGGGGGGGGGCGGTAGTTTTGTCTATACCGTCATTCGCTCACACTGTACATAGGGCCTGTGATATTATATACAACATGTGGACTGTAGACCATCAAGGGTATATATACTCAAGTTAGATCTATGTAACATCATTGGGTATGTTGATAGTGATTTACTTTGTCATTCCTTATTTGATGGGTCTGTTATCACCAATATACCTGTTTAAGGGTATATTATTATGAACACTTTAATTACGCTTTTCATTCCCACAATTTTTGAGTGTGTAGACTGGACGATTGTATTCAGCTCTTCCAAACCTATATTCCTTTTACCCAACTAAGCTAATCTATTCTAACCAAGCATTGTCCTGATCTAAGCTTACTAATATCGTCTAATAATAGCCATAATAACATGAAGGATAAGTCATGGTATACTGAAAAGGCTACATCTGTACTAGCTATGTTTACAATGCATGTGTTATATGCTTCACACATTTATTACAGTGCAAAGACTCTTTGTATAAATTCAGCATCGGTTTAACCACACCTACCCTGGCATATAGCAACACCTAACCTACCCCTGGCCTAACCTACTCTAACCAAGGTTTTATTAAGGGGGATGATTAACTTTTTGGTCGATTTTCCCATATATTTAATAGTTTTTTAGTTTCTTCCCTAGACCTCAATAAACCTTAAAAAAACACACATCCATAAGATCCCCCTTTTAGATTAATTTGTACATTTTTCGGTAGAAATATGTCCTGGCCGAAGGTCGGTTACTCTTAAGATTACAGGCTCGCTATCGCTCGCAAAGAAAAAATCGACACCTAAATGGCACGAAAGATCTTAAAATTGACAACGAAATGGGGCAAAAGGTGTTAAAATCGCCAAACTAATGGGCCGAACGTCATAAAATCTGATAAGTATTGGGGGTAAGCAAGAGGAAGAAGGGTGACCAGAAAAACAGCCCATGTCCCCTTAAGTTCATCTTACCCTAACACCCAATCTTCCAAACAGCCCATGTCCCCTTAAGTTCATCTTACCCTAACACCCAATCTTCCAAACAGCCCATGTCCCCTTAAGTTCATCTTACCCTAACACCCAATCTTCCAAACAGCCCATGTCCCCTTAAGTTCATCTTACCCTAACACCCAATCTTCCAAACAGCCCATGTCCCCTTAAGTTCATCTTACCCTAACACCCAATCTTCCAAACAGCCCATGTCCCCTTAAGTTCATCTTACCCTAACACCCAATCTTCCAAACAGCCCATGTCCCCTTAAGTTCATCTTACCCTAACACCCAATCTTCCAAACAGCCCATGTCCCCTTAAGTTCATCTTACCCTAACACCCAATCTTCCAAACAGCCCATGTCCCCTTAAGTTCATCTTACCCTAACACCCAATCTTCCAAACAGCCCATGTCCCCTTAAGTTCATCTTACCCTAACACCCAATCTTCCAAACAGCCCATGTCCCCTTAAGTTCATCTTACCCTAACACCCAATCTTCCAAACAGCCCATGTCCCCTTAAGTTCATCTTACCCTAACACCCAATCTTCCAAACAGCCCATGTCCCCTTAAGTTCATCTTACCCTAACACCCAATCTTCCAAAACAGCCCATGTTCCCTTAAGTTCATCTTACCCTAACACCCAATCTTCCAAACAGCCCATGTTCCCTTAAGTTCATCTTACCCTAACACCCAATCTTCCAAACCTTTCACCCAACCTAAGCTAATCTATTCTAACCTAGCATATTGTCCTAATCTAACCGACTTCAAATTGTAGGCAAAACAAGTGAAGTATGAACGAACATTTAACCCCTTGAGGATCATGACGCACTTTGACAGTTTATTCTGGCTATCATAAGGCGATTTCATACAGCTCAGGAAGGATCTGTGAGTATTAAAAGGGAATAGTCTCTCTAGATTAGCCCTGCAACTTCCATATGCCCTTCCTAATCTGAATGAAATGGGCTAATAGTGGCCAACAAAAGCTGTCAAAACGCGTCAGGAGCCTCAGAGGGTTAATAAAGAAACTGACTCATGGGGAAAACGTTTATTCGCCGAAATGACCGAGTGAAAGGAGAGGGTCTAAAATAGATAAGCTATGTAACTCGGCGCCACCATATATACCGTTATGTTTGTTTGTTTACACTCCAGTCGTATCAGTAGGCTCGAACTTCATGTTAAGGGACCCCATCTCGCTTTTGTTTCTCTCTTTCTCTCCCTTTCTCTTTGCCTTGTATCCATTCGGCCCCATTCAGCCTACTGTGTTAAGACGTGTACCCCCATCCAGGTGTCAATATTTTCCTGGCGAGCGGAAGCGAGCCAGCATATATATTTGTGTATTAACAGCAAGCTAAATTTGTACATTTAGAAAAATGTCTCCGGCGAAGCCCGGCGAAGCCGGATTTCTTCATAGAATGCTGGCTTGCTATCGCTCGCCAGGAAGAAATATACACCTGAATGGGGAAAAACGTCTTAAAACAGTTGGCTGAATGGGGCCGAATGGATACAAGCCAGAGAAAGAGAGAAAAGGGGAGAAAGATAAAAAAAAAAAACGGTGACTCCCCTTAACGCTCTTATCACTATATCTGGCTTAACACTGACACTTTCCTAATTTTTGGAAGGCCCATTTTTTTTTTTTTTTTTTTTCCTTTTTAATTTGCATGAAGGGGACGAAAGGCAAAAGTCCCCCCCCCCCCCCCCCCAAGTAGAAAGAGTGATAGAGAGCCATAATCAAGGCACGTTAGAGTCGAAATGCCTGGACACACGGTGCTTGGAGAGTTTTAGGGCATAACATGAGGGAAAAACCGATTGAGGGAGAGAGTTCCAGAATGTTCCTGTTGAGTAGAAGAAGGACTGGGAAAATCGGGAAAATCTTGCGTTAGGGAGTTGGACAGAATATGGGTGGGAATGTGTTGAAAGGCGGGTACGAAGGGCTAATATTGATCTCAATTAACCAGCTGAAACCCACAATCACTTCCTAACCTGAATAAAATTCACAAGGGCCACAATGATAATTCTGGTCAGTTTATGTTTCGAAAGTGCTGAAGGAACTGTAATATCATTCACAAGTCCAAGAGCCACCTTATAATCCTTGCCAATTTATCTTGTCAAAAAAACATAAATAAATAAATAAAATAAAATAAAATAGCATGCACGTCAAACGGCCACACTGCTAAACGGTAACGGACAGAGTCCACACTCCTTAACATCCTCGATTATGCTAGATTAGATTACTGTAGACTAGGTTTGGTAACTTTGGTTAGTTAGTTAGTTAGATTAGGTCTGGCTAGGTTAGATTAGGTTTAGTTGCAACTATAATTAGAGGTGGATTGCCTAATTATGATTTGAAAATACTAGTAAATGTTGTAATTCACAAGTATTAGGACTGCAATAATAATCCTGACCAAGTCCTCTTGATTAAAACAATTTGAGAGAGAGCGAGAGGGCGTGTCTGTCTATAAGCCGAGCGCCATCCAGTCTGCTCACAATTCTCCTTAAATTGGTGAGATACTTGCCTCTCTGCTCTTTTTTTCTTTCCTTGGGTGTCTGCGTTGGAATCTGCTGGGCGACTAATATCTTGTTGTTTTTGTTGATCGTAGAAGCCGTGAGTGTTGGAGATCAGAAGAAACAATAAAGAGGAAAATAATGCGGTTACTTGGATCGTTGCTCTACCATGAAGCCGCGTCTCCCTACTCCTTCTTCAAGAGCAAACTGATACGAGCCAACTTGCAGTCATGTTTCAGGTGTTTATATAGATGGTTGTCCACGTGCAGATCACATGTTGCCCCACCCACCACCGCCCCATTGGCTGGCTGGTCATGCACACCCCCGCCTCCCGCCCAGACCTTCACCCCTGCTATTGGTCAGTAATTGGAGGCAGACACGCCCTTAAATGCATTTATTTTCAGTCAACCCAGTTTGGGCAGTTTGAACACCCACTGGCATTCATAACTCTAACAGAGATGAAAAAAAAACTAAACCCATATATTGAAAAGAGCTACAGTATGTACTGTATGTATGCACTGTATGTATGCATACTGTATACTCAGGCCCAATCCCCACTTTTCCTAAAAAAAAAAAAAAAAAAAAAAAAAAAAATGGGGGGGGGGACTCAAGACAGAATCCGAATAGGGATATCACAACATAAAACAATGAACACACAAAAACAAAATACAAATTCAGTAATTCACACACATCTAGGTCATCCAGAAGACCCAGAGACCAGTGTCACCAAGGTCCCTCTGGCACTTCCCCGGCCCCCGACCACCTGGAGAGGTTCCGATCTCGGCAGGCAGACATGCAGCAGAGCGAAACCACAAGCCCGCCCACCACACTTCCAGGCGCACCCTTCATATAAACCGTCTCCCCGGGCCAGGCGCCTGATGGTCTATTATCTAGTCCAACTTGCGCTCGACCCCTTCCTCCAAATGACCATGTGTTCACTCATCTATTCACAAGCATTCTCCATTCATTCCTGTTTATTACCACTTCCCTTGCCTGATCTATAGTCATTCCTCTATCATCCAAAGCTTGTCTTACACAGTCTCTCCATCTCAATGAGGGTCTTCCTGCCCTTCTATCTCCCCTTGTATCTGACTCACATATTCTCTTTGTAAGCCTTTCATCTTCCATTCGTTCAACATGACCATACCAGCTCAGCACCCTTCTGTCCACTCTGATTACTGTCCACTCTTAATTAATAATGTTTTATTAGCATTATATGAGTAAACCTATGGAATATTTACCACCATAATTAACAATCTAATATATAGTTATGACTGTATATTTGCATTGCCATTGGTAGGCCTAGTCATACACTACGTGAGTTGCAGTTGGGATGTGTGTACATGCTTAGATTGATATGCAGGATTCGAAGTTGCATAATAAATCGTAGGCAGTGTCCACCAACCTTTAACTGTCTTCGTGGTGCGATGTATAAGGTGTTGATTTTCGGTGTGAGCATCCTGGGTTCGAGTCCACGGACTGCCACATGTGTTTGTAAATTTCATTAATCGATTTTAGGAGTATGGTTGGTTGTTGGAAGGAACATAATAATAGTTAAAGAACATTTGTTTAATTATAACTTCACTGTATAATGTAACCCTTAATTGTAACAGAATAATTGTAACAGAAATGATACACATCAAAAGTGTTTCAATTGTTTATGTGTTCAAATTAGCACACGTGAACGAACGATCAAAACACGTGCATAATTTTTGTTACAATTTTATCTTCATTTTCTACTGAAGTCTTGAGAGAAAAGTTGAAAATATGGAGGTAGTACACAACTATTGAACGTGACTGTTTGAACCAGGGTGATGTTATAGTCTGAACTGCCCCATCTTGGTTGGATTACAAAGCCTACACAGTAACACAGCGTCTAGCTCCGCCCCCGTCTGAAGTGACCACGGCCAAGGTCGTTGTTGATGCCCGGGTCAATTGATACATCTCCTGGGATAACAGGCCAGTGTTTAGATTACTCATCATTATATCTCTTAAAAAAAAAAAAAAAAAAAAAAAAAAAAAAAAAAAAACGGGATGAGTATAGACTAAATGCTATGTATAGTGGCGCTAATAAGTCATATCTCTGCTGTCATTACGTTTGACTTTCTCTGTGTTGTATTAATGTCTGTCAGATGTTGAATAGGGTGGATAAGTGTATGAACATAGTTGTATATCTCACTCAAAAAGAAGAAATCATGTGTAAATATTGCTGATACCAATTATTGATCAAAATATAATAGGTGCCGAGACATGACTTATTAGCGCGACTGTACCACACCATAAGATGCTCCTCCTCAGACGGTGTTTATATTCACAATATTGTCACTCACCATTTCCAAACTTTCTTTTTCTGGATTGATTGTGAATAGTGTGGGTGTTGTTTGTTGATCTACTGCAGTGTCGTATTATCAGTTCAATTCAATGGTGTGTTGTTCCTTAAATTCTCGGATTTCTCGATAACAGAATATGATAACATTCAGCTTAGAAGACACATTATTAATTGATTTATATTTAGAGCTCCTGATATCTCTGTTTTGAGTTCAGCAGGCTTAATACGTCACAAGTGGTCATTTGAATAATATTGAACTCGTAGCAGACAGGGGAAAGTTGAAGAGGCAGTTGATCGTCTCTCACATCTACAGTATACCGTTTGTCAGTCCGAAATATATTTTTTTTTTCGCAACCAAGTTTGACAGTCCAGTGAGGCGATAGACGTTTCTCATCGATTCTATTCGTTTGAATATCTATCTATCTATCTATACACTGGCACATACCTTTTTTTTTTTCTTTATTGGGGGTGGCCAACTCATGACAGAGCCCGAACAGGGACAACATAACAAACAACAAAACAAAACACAAAATCACACACATCTAGGTTATCCAGGAGAAATACATAGAGACCCAGACCCATTTGGGGTCTCCAGCAAGATTCCCAGGTCCCAGATCTCCCGGAGAGTCTCAGATTTCCGCAGGCAGACACACAGCAGCGGAGCACACCACAATGCCCACCCACCATGCATCCAGGGGTACCCTTAATTTCTACCGGCCTGTCGGACTATTATCTAGTCCAACTGGCGCCTGATCCCCTCTCCCAAACGACCACGTTTAGATCTTCCAACACTTGTCCTAAACAGTTTCTCCCATCTCAATGGAGGTTTTCCTACCTCTCTACCTCCCTTGTATCTGAGTCACATATTCTCTTTGAAAGCCTTTCATCTTCCATTGGCTCAACAGCTTTCTTCTCTCATTTTTCTTCAGAGCCCATGTTTCAGCCCCATACATCACTGTTGGTACAACTATCCCTTGATACATTGCACTTTTAACTTTAATTCCAAGGTTTCTCACCTTCCACACTTCCCATTGCTCCGAAAACTTTCCTTCCTTCACATGCTCTCTGTTTTACTTCCATTCCCATACCTACATTCCTGCTTATCATTCCTCCTAGATCTTTAAAACACTCTACTTGTTCCAGTATTTCCCCATCCAGCCTCACATCTAGATTCACACTATGAGCACCTCTATTATGCACCATCACTTTACATATATTGACGTTCACCCTCAGCTTCCTCCTTCCACAAACCACACCAAACTCTTTGACTACTCGTTGCAGTTTCTTCTCAGAATCCGCCACCAATGCTGAGTCATCAGCAAACAGCAACTGATTCAACTCCCAATTTTTACCATTCTTTCCTACTAAACCCAATACTCTTCCCATAGTTCTCATTTTCATCTCCCTCACCACACCATCTGTACTGTATACATTAAGCAGCCACGGTGACACTACACAACCCTGTCGCAGACTTACATTTACCTCAAACCCTTCACTCAACTCAATATTTCCTACTCTAACACACGCTCTGCTCTCTTCATAAAACCCTTGAAAAATGTCCTCCAATTTCATAAATCCTTAGCACCTTCCATATTGTTTCTCGATCCACATGATCATATGCTTTTTCCAAATCCATGAAAGCCCAAAATATCTCCTTATGCTTCTCTAAATGCTTCTCGCACAGCTGTCTTACTGCAAAAATCTGATCCACACACCCTCTTCCCCTCCTAAAACCGCACTGTTCTTCTCCTATTGCAACTTCTGTACCCTTTATTATCCTCTCGATCAACACCCTGCCATACAGCTTTCCAACCACTGATAATAAACTAATACCTCTATAACTTGAACACTCCTGCCGGTCTCCCTTCCCCTTGTACAACAGCACAATACATGCACTCTTCCAGTATAGTGGTACCATTGACACAACAAAGTACACATTGAATAGTCTCACCAACCAATCTATTATCACTTCTCCACCCTTCTTAATACTCTCCACAGCAATACCATCCATACCTTCTGCTTTTCCCGCTCTCATTTGTCTCCCTGCTTCTTTCACCTAATTTTTCCCAATCATTTCATTCATTCTCTGCCACCTGGGTGGCCTGGGTAACCTATCTCCATCAACCACTGTTTCAATCACTGCTTCCCTTCCGTCTCTTACATTTAGCAAATATTAAAAATACTCAGCATATCTTTTCCTCACTTGCACTCGTTCCACCAGTAACTCTCCATTTGCATCTTTCACCGACTCTTCCCTCTTTTGTCATTTGAATATAGTATAATTATACAAATACAAAACAATATATTTGTAAATGCCACATTCGAACGAGTAGAAGCAACATGAGAAACATCTATAAACTATATGGAATCTCGAAAATGGTTTCGAAAGCGTAATTTCAGACTGTTAAAGAGTGTATTCTTGCATATAAGCATAATTTTTAACATTAAAAGGATAACACGACAAACAAATATAATCAATAATAATATTTATTGCATTGATGTACCAACTTACAGAAATATAGGCGAATTTACACAAGAGCTTTTTCTCATCACATGTTTACACAACTCTGATCTGACAGTTTCTGAAATTTAATAAGAATGTTGTCACCTCTATCTTAAGTCTTGGTGCTAATAGCAGAGGAAAATAGGCTCGATATGTTTCAGAAAAAGGTTAATATCAAAATTTTCTGGAAAATCGCTCGTGTAGATCCACCTTACAGCCTTTATATACTGAACAAACGAGTCATGATCAATCGCTCGTGTAGATCCACCTTACAGCCTTTATATACTGAACAAACGAGTCATGATCAATTTAACCACTAGATTTTCGGAGATTTTTATCTGGCCACTTCTGAAATTAAAGCTTTAGAAGAATTCTTCAATGTAGATTATTATTTATTTCGATCTACTAATAAATTCCCGTTAAATAATGCCAGAATTTCAGATATCAATAGAATAATGCCAGAAAAAGTGCTTGTGTGACTATCTTAGAAAATGTCTTATAATAATACTGAACAAAATGAGAAACTAACACCAAGAGAAACATCTAACTTCTTATGGCGAAACAAAAAATAATAATTGAGACAAAATTAAAATAAATACATCATATATTGAATAAAAAACGCTAGAGCAATCGACCTGACCTTTCTACCATTTAGGCAGAATCAACCTGGCAATAGGTGTGGACATGCACAGCCTCTTTGTTTTAACCCTTTATTGGGATTAGGATTTCAGTAGTGCTGCCATAATTACAGTGAATAGACTAAAGTTTTAAACACTCACGACATTCCTTATCACAATTTAAGGAGGGTGACCTGTTTTTGTTCTGTCCTTTTCTATCTTTTTCTGGCTTGTATCCATTTGGCCCCATTCAGCCTACTGTTTTAGACGTTTATCCCCATTCAGGTGTCAATTTCTTACTGGTGAGCGATAGCGAGCCAGCATATTTTTTATTTTTGTTTAGACAGCAGGCTAAATTTGTACATTTTTCGATAGAAAAATGTCTGGCGAAGCCGGATTTCTTCATATAATGCTGGCTCGCTATCGCTCGCCAGGAAGAAATCGACACCTAGATGGGGATAAACGTCTTAAAATAGTTGGCTGAATGGGGCCAAATGGATACAAGCCAGAGAAAGATAGTAAAGTTTTAAACACTCACAACATTCCTTATCACAATTTAAGTGTTGTTAATAATACTGCTATAGGTATTTAAAGCGCTAACATTGCATTTAAAATACTTCTATAGGTATTTATAGCGCTAACATTGCATTTAAAATACTGCTATAGGTATTTAAAGCGCTAACATTGCATTTAAAATACTGCTATAGGTATTTATAGCGCTAACATTGCATTTAAAATACTGCTATAGGTATTTATAGCGCTAACATGGCATTTAAAATACTGCTATAGGTATTTATAGCGCTAACATGGCATTTAAAATACTGCTATAGGTATTTATAGCGCTAACATGGCATTTAAAATACTGCTATAGGTATTTATAGCGCTAACATTGCATTTAAAATACTGCTATAGGTATTTATAGCGCTAACATTGCATTTAAAATACTGCTATAGGTATTTATAGCGCTAACATTGCATTTAAAATACTGCTATAGGTATTTATAGCGCTAACATTGCATTTAAAATACTGCTATAGGTATTTATAGCGCTAACATTGCATTTAAAATACTGCTATAGGTATTTATAGCGCTAACATTGCATTTAAAATACTGCTATAGGTATTTATAGCGCTAACATTGCATTTAAAATACTGCTATAGGTATTTATAGCGCTAACATTGCATTTAAAATACTGCTATAGGTATTTATAGCGCTAACATTGCATTTAAAATACTGCTATAGGTATTTATAGCGCTAACATTGCATTTAAAATACTGCTAGGTATTTATAGCGCTAACATTGCATTTAAAATACTGCTATAGGTATTTATAGCGCTAACATTGCATTTAAAATACTGCTATAGGTATTTATAGCGCTAACATTGCATTTAAAATACTGCTATAGGTATTTATAGCGCTAACATTGCATTTAAAATACTGCTATAGGTATTTATAGCGCTAACATTGCATTTAAAATACTGCTATAGGTATTTATAGCGCTAACATTGCATTTAAAATACTGCTATAGGTATTTATAGCGCTAACATTGCATTTAAAATACTGCTATAGGTATTTATAGCGCTAACATTGCATTTAAAATACTGCTATAGGTATTTATAGCGCTAACATTGCATTTAAAATACTGCTATAGGTATTTATAGCGCTAACATTGCATTTAAAATACTGCTATAGGTATTTATAGCGCTAACATTGCATTTAAAATACTGCTATAGGTATTTATAGCGCTAACATTGCATTTAAAATACTGCTATAGGTATTTAAAGCGCTAACATTGCATTTAAGTGTAGTTAAAAATACTGCTATAAGTATTTAAGGGGAGATCTCCACTGGAGGGATTTTTTTCTTGACCCCTTTCTCCCTCATGTTTAGCCCCATTGCTTTTGATATTATAAAACGTTTGCCCCATTAGTTTAGCGATTTTAAAAACTTTCACCCCATATTAAGACCTTTCGTGCAATTCAGGTGTCGATTTTATCCTGGCGAGCGATAGCGAGCCTGTAATTTAAGAGGAACCGGCTTTCAGCCGGGACATATTTCTACCGAAAAATGTACAAATTTATCTTGAAAGGGGGTCTAGGGGGTGTAATTTTAAGATTGATGGAATTCTAGGGAACGAACTAAAAACCTCCCCTTAAAGCGCTAACATTGCATTTAAGTGTTGTTACAAATACTGCAAAGCGCTAACATTGCATTTCCTCACATAGAAACTTAATCTATACGGCTGTTAATTGTCTCTATCTATCTATCTTTTATCTCTCTCTCTCTCTCTCTCTCTCTCTCTCTCTCTCTCTCTCTCTCTCTCTCTCTCTCTCTCTCTCTCTCTCTCTCTCTCTCTCTCTCTCTCTCTCTCTCTCTCTCTCTCTCTCTCTCTATCTATTATGGTAGCGGTGTCCAGGTTTATAGTGATGGTCGCGTGTGGTGTTAAGGGGAGGAAGACAATTTTGTTGGACCCCCTTCTCCCTAATGTTTAGCCCCACTAGTTTTGAGATTATAAGACGTTCGGCCCATTAGTTTGTCGATTTGAACACCTTTCGCCCCATTTCGTTGTCAATTTTAAGACCTTTCGTGCTATTTAGGTGTCGATTATTTCTTGGCGAGCGATAGCGAGCCTGCAATTTTAAGAGGAACCGGGACATTTTTCTACCGACAAATTTACACATTTATTTACGGGGTGTTTTTCTAAGCTTGATGGAGGTGTAGGGAGGAAACTAAAAAATGTATGTGAATAAATGAATTAATAGACCAAACAAACGGCCAGCCTCCCCTTAATGGCTATGGTGATGGGTATATAGTGTATAATGTTGGCATTATGGGCATATAAGGTTTATAATTGTTATAGTGTTATTGGTTGTGTTGGTAGTGGTGGGTATAGTGCTAACAAACAAACAACAACATCTTCAAGTTACAAACAAAACAAGATCAGCTTAATAAACTATTTGTACTTACATAATTATCACAGTCATACCTTGGGGTATAGTAATCCATAACACCTAACCATAAAGGAGTTATATACCAATATAATATCACAGATTATTATCAGAGTTGTAGTACACTATTTATTTACCAACTCATTGTTTCTGTCTACGATAATATAGTGTAGAGCAGTTATATAGTATCATCCTATATTGTAAGATAGAACATACTTATAAGCATATTGTAAGATAGAACATACTTATAAGCATATTGTAAGATAGAACATACTCATAAACATATTGTAAGATAGAACATACTTATAAGCATCGCACAGATATATTTTTTGATTGTTAAAAGCTTAGCTATTATATTAGAATAACTTCATATTAATACATGTTGCACAAAAGGTTTGTAAATTTGCTTGGAGCACTATTTCGTGAAAATGCAATTGTGAAGCACTAAAAGCAGTTCCCTTCTAGGCACTCAAAGCTGCGAATGTTGTGATACACACTGTTACTATGTTGAGTAACATGACGATA
Source organism: Paralithodes platypus (assembly GCA_032716605.1). Taxonomy (NCBI): domain Eukaryota; kingdom Metazoa; phylum Arthropoda; class Malacostraca; order Decapoda; family Lithodidae; genus Paralithodes; species Paralithodes platypus. The sequence goes on along the minus strand of CM064513.1, from coordinate 44,657,248 downwards.
GTGGTGCATACACTCTACACTGCTTCACTCACACATCATGGTTACAATAACATGACGATAGTGGTGCATACACTCTACACTGCTACACTCACACATCATGGTTACACTAACATGATGATAGTGGTGCATACACTCTACACTGCTACACTCACACATCATGGTTACAATAACATGATGATAGTGGTGCATACGCTCTACACTGCTACACTCACACATCATGGTTACACTAACATGATGATAGTGGTGCATACACTCTACACTGCTACACTCACACATCATGGTTACAATAACATGACGATAGTGGTGCATACACTCTACACTGCTACACTCACACATCATGGTTACACTAACATGATGATAGTGGTGCATACACTCTACACTGCTTCACTCACACATCATGGTTACAATAACATGACGATAGTGGTGCATACACTCTACACTGCTACACTCACACATCATGGTTACACTAGCATGATGATAGTGGTGCATACACTCTACACTGCTACACTCACACATCATGGTTACACTAACATGATGATAGTGGTGCATACACTCTACACTGCTTCACTCACACATCATGGTTACAATAACATGACGATAGTGGTGCATACACCCTACACTGCTTCACTCACACATCATGGTTACACTAGCATGATGATAGTGGTGCATACGCTCTACACTGCTTCACTCACACATCATGGTTACACTAACATGACGATAGTGGTGCATACACTCTACACTGCTACACTCACACATCATGGTTACACTAGCATGATGATAGTGGTGCATACACTCTACACTGCTACACTCACACATCATGGTTACACTAACATGATGATAGTGGTGCATACACTCTACACTGCTTCACTCACACATCATGGTTACACTATCTGATGCACCTCTACCTCACTAATAGCCTCCCTAAATCACAGCCCACTAAGAGATTCTATATTTCTTAGAATATAAATTTGAAGTGCATATTTACCTGTGTGCAAGTTATTCAAAATATGAGGGAAGAAGCGTGTGAAGATGTCATTAGTGTTTGAATATAATTATATATCTATTTCTTACAAATATAGAACATAAGTCAGGAACATGATTCCAGTGCTCTGTATGTAGTTATTGTTATAGCCCATGTGCACGTGCACTTTAAGGGGAGGCAGACCGTTTTTCTGGACCCCCTTCTCCCTCATGTTTAGCCCCACTAGTTTTGAGATTTTAAGACGTTGGTTCCATTAGTTTGGCGATTTTAACACCTTTCGCCCCATTTCGTTGTCAATTTTAAGCCCTTTCGTGCCATTTAGGTGTCGATTATTTCCTGGCGAGCGATAGCAAGCCTGCAATTTTAAGAGAATCGGCCTTCGGCCAGGACATTTTTCTACCGAAAAATGTACAAATTTATCTTGAAGGAGGGTCTAGGGGGTGTTTTTCTAAGTTTGATGGAGGTCTACGGAGGAAACTAAACTACGGAAACTACAGAGGAAACTAAAAACATATATGAATAAATAAATTAATAGACCAAACAAACGGTCAGTCTCCCCTTAATATAGTTTGAGCTTTTCAATGTTGTCATGTTGCACGTACTCGGGTAGTTTGGAAAAAGGTATATGATAACCTGTATAATGTTCCTTTGAAGCAGCCAAGTAATTTCAACTTTTCTAGCTCGTGAGATAATTTGTATGGCTGTTAGAAAACGGGAAACATGGATGGGATCCATATCCTTGATATTCATTTAACATAAGATGGATACAGAGTGCAGAAGAATCCCATAGTTGAAGGCATAGTAAAAGCCAGGATACAGGATATATTATTTCAAATTTAACTAAAGAAAAAGTTTCTGTAGATCCATGGAATATATGAAGTCCTATAGATGATAGAAGAAGTCTGGTTCTATAAGTAATCAGCGTGAGGGAGATACTATAGCTAACTAAACTGACGAAAGAACAGAAGAGCCCCACACAGGAAACCTCAGAAGAGATGCAGATCCAAGATGTGCTATTTACAGATCATCCAAGAGCTGCTGTATTCGTTGGGATAGACAAAATAAGAAAAGACCACGGAGAAAGATGGAGAAGAGGACAACAGAAGGATGCAGAAGTGGTCCACACAGGAAGACGAAGAAGAAGTCCACATAGAAAGACGCAGAAGAGATCCCATAGAAAGACGCAGAAAAGGGCCACTGAGAAAGCTGGGGATGAGGACCACAACGAATGGTGAAGAAGTGGTCCACACAGAAAGATACAAAGGATATCCACAGAAAAAGACACGAAAGACGTTCTCAGGCAAAGACACAATAGAGAGCCTCACACAAAAGAAGGTTTGGATCTATGATGGTGCACGTTCGGTTCATCTAGTCAAAAAGGACGTTACTGACAGACGAATCTACAGCGGAGTCGTTTCTTGATATAGCTACAGCCTATGCACTGGCCGCAACTGTGGCAGTACGTGCCAAAGACACATTCACTCGTCCCGATTCTCCCGATACATGTTTCGCCCGGGCCCTGAAACGGATATATTATAATTAATGGTAGAAGAAGTAGTAGTTAGTAGCAGCAGTAGTGGTAGTTGTTGTATGATTTCTGGGTTAATTATTAACAATAAATTTTAGGCTATAATGTGCCCCTAGCCCTTTTTGAGTTACAGAGGTATACTGGTCAACATATCTATCTATCTATCTATCTATTGCCGGACGCCTTACTCCCCTTACGAGGGTGGCCATACACAGAATGCCCCCAAGCGGACCTATTCCCTGTGAGAGGGAAAACCCAAGCCAGTTTAGTGAAGGACTTACAGGATTGACCACTCAATTTAGGATCCGTCCGACTCCGAGGCCCTCTGTGTATCTTGTTAGCACTATTTTTCTACAGTGGTGTTCGGTTAATCCATCCACTAAACTGCCTTACCCTTAGGTAAGCAGTACGGATTTTTATCAGGTTTACTCCCCTAGACAGGTTGCCAACCAAGGCTGACGAGTCCCATCCACCCGGATTTGTATAAGGTTGTCTCCCCTAGAGGAGTTGCCGACCAAGGCTAACGAGTCCCATCCACCCGTATCTGACATATCTGGCCTAATAATAATGGCTATATTTGGTGTGTGTGAATTTGTGTTTTGTCTGTGTGTGTTCGTTGCCCCCCCCCCCCCCCTCCCCAAAAAAATAAAATAAAAATAAAAGGGGAAAAGAGGGGAAACAAAAAGGAAAAGTGGGGATTGGGCCTGAATAAATAGATAGATAGATAGATAGATATTTTGTGTTGCACTGTACCTTGAAGCAGACGCTGTTGTTGCATCGGTCTATGAAGGAACCTTTGGGACATTCCACTGAGGTGATACTGTTAGCGGACCGATGGCAACCCGGCGCCGCCAGAGTCATGCTGGTAATAAAGAAGGATATAATTATGTACTGTGCAGTCAAAATCACAAATGGCAACGCACCCATTAACAAAATTATGTACAGTAAAAACAAAAATGTACAGTAAAAAATATGTACAGTAAAAAATATGTACAGTAAAAAATATGTACACTAAAAAATATGTACACTAAAAAATATGTACACTAAAAAATATGTACAGTAAAAAATATGTACAGTAAAAAATATGTACATTAAAAAATATGTACACTAAAAAATATGTACAGTAAAAAATATGTACACTAAAAAAATATGTACAGTAAAAAATATGTAGTCAAAAATATGTACACTAAAAAATATGTACAGTAAAAAATATGTACACTAAAAAATATGTACAGTAACAAATATGTACAGTACAAAATATGTACAGTAAACAATATGTAGTCAAAAATATGTACACTAAAAAATATGTACAGTAAAAAATATGTACACTAAAAAAATATGTACAGTAAAAAATATGTACAGTAAAAAATATGTACACTAAAAAATATGTACAGTAAAAAATATGTACAGTAAAAAATATGTACAGTAAACAATATGTAGTCAAAAATATGTACACTAAAAAATATGTACAGTAAAAAATATGTAGTCAAAAATATGTCCACTAAAAAATATGTACAGTAAAAAATATGTAGTCAAAAATATGTACACTAAAAAATATGTACAGTAAAAAATATGTAGTCAAAAATATGTACACTAAAAAATATGTACAGTAAAAAATATGTAGTCAAAAATATGTACACTAAAAAATATGTACACTAAAAATATGTAGTCAAAAATATGTACACTAAAAAATATGTACAGTAAAAAATATGTAGTCAAAAATATGTACACTAAAAAATATGTACACTAAAAAATATGTACACTAAAAAATATGTACACTAAAAAATATGTACAGTAAAAAATATGTACAGTAAAAAATATGTACAGTAAAAAATATGTACAGTAAAAAATATGTACAGTACAAAATATGTACAGTAAAAAAATGTGTACACTAAAAAATATGTACAGTAAAAAATATGTACAGTAAAAAATATGTACAGTAAAAAAATAAAATAAAATGGATATATTGTACTAATTGATTTATAGCAGGAGGATTGGGGGAAAGATAAACAAATAGTCAGTGATAACAAATGGATATAATGCACTAATCCATTTATAACAGGACAAAATATCGATGAAAAGATTTGTGTCATACAAAATTGAAAGAAGGGTGAGGAGGTTCTAAAGGAGCCCACCTCGCTTTTTTCTCTTTCTCTCCCTCTCTCTTTGGCTTGTATCTATTCGGCCCCATTCAGCCTACTGTTTTAAGACGTTTACCCCCATCCAGGTGTCAATATATTCCTGGCGAGTGGTAGCAAATCAGCATATATATATTTTTGTTTTGACAGCAAGTTAAATTTGTACATTTTTCGATAGAAAAATTTCTCCGGCGAAGCCGGATTTGTCCATACAATGCTGACTCGCTATCACTCGCCAGGAAGAAATCGACACCTGGATGGGGATAAACGTCTTAAAACAGTTGGCTGAATGTGGCCGAATGGATACAAACCAGGGAAAGAGATAAAGATAAAAACAAACGGTGACCCCCCTTAAGTGTGATGTTGTTGGTGTTGGAATGGCAACTATACATTAAATATTCAAGGCTATACACACGGCATGAAATAGCTATATAAAGTCATATATGGGTATATTGATAGTTACTTTATGGCTTTTACTTTACGTCTTATTTATCAACTTACTCTTCCTCTATCCATATCACTCTACTCTTTTACTTTACTCCAGCCATCAAGTCAAGATAGTGATTTACCTGTCCAAGTGTCCATCCTTACATAAGATGGGTATATTACTGCCAATATATCCTGATAAGGCTCTACTAGTAAACACACTTTAATTAACGTTTCCATACCCACATTCTGTTTTTGTTTTCCTTTTTTTATGGGGGGGGGGGGGCAACTAGTACATTCATTATAGGTTGGTCGGAAATCGTGACCCCTGAGAGCAGATTATGAGAAGAGAAATGCTTAAGAAATTTGGAAGCAAGAATAGTTTCAAAAACTTTAGAGATACAAGAGATGAGAGCAATTTGACGATAGTTAGAGGGTTGAGAGCGGTCACCCTTCTTTGGGACAGGTTGAATGAGAGCAAACTTCCAGCATGAAGAGAAGATGTTAAAGGAAAGACAGAGACCAAAGAGTTTGCCTAGGCAGGGAGTCAGCACGGAAGCACAGTTTTTTAGTACAACAGGAGGAACACCGTCCGGACCGTACACCTTCTTAGTATTAAGCCCAGAGAGGGTAGAAAGTACATATTTAGAAGAGATTAGGATATTAGGCATCATCCAAGGTGGAGTTTCTAGCAAAAGTTTGAGCGAAGAGTTCAGCTTTGTCAGAGGAAGAAGTGATGGTTGTGCCATCAGAGTGGAAAAGGGGAAGAAAAGACGAGGAAGAAAAATTGTTCGAGAAGTTTTTGGCTAAATGTCAGAAAGCTTGGGAAGAACTAGAGTTGGATAGTTCAGTGCATTTATTATTGATGAAAGAGTGCTTGGCAAGTCGAAGAACAGATTTGGCTTGATTCCGGGCAGAAACATAGGAAGAATGAGATTCTTGAGTTTTAAGGCGACGGTACCGTTTGAATGCTTCCTCCTACAGCAGTAGAACAAGCGTGAGTAAACCAAGATTTTTTTTAATTAGACTGAGAGAAAGAAAATGGAATGTACGCTTCCATGCCCGAGAGGATTACCTCGGTAATGCGTTCAGCACTCTCCGAGGGTCCTCGGCCACGGAAGCAGAAGTCATTCCATAGGAAATCAAAGAAGTACTGCCGAAGAGCCTCCCAGTCGGCAGCGCCAAAGTGCCACAAGTGCCGCCGGCTGAGAGGATTGGGTGGCCGTACTGGAGAGATAGGACAGGTAACCGAGATAAGTTTATGGTCGGAGGAGCCCAAAGGAGAGAAAAGATTGACAGTATAAGAAGAAGGGTTAAAAGTCCGAAATAAGTCAAGATTTTTGGGCCGATCTTTGAGCAATCCGGGATATGGGTGGGTTGCTGGACCAGCTGCTCTAGGTCATTTAGGATAGAAAAGACGAAGGCTTGTTCACCAGGTTGGTCAGTATTAAGAGAGGAGAGCCATTGGCGGTGGTGAACGTTGAAATCTCCTAAGATGGAGATTTCCGAGAAGGGAGAGATAAAATGTGTTCCACTTTAGAGTTTAGATAGTCAAAGAATTTGGGAAAGTCAGTAGAGTTAGGGGAAAGATAGACAGCACAGAATTATTTAGTATGAGAATGACAGGATAGTGTGAGCCATAAAGTTGAGAATTCAGAGAAATCGAAATCGGGAACACGAGAGCAAGTGAGTTTGTTGTGCATAATATTATATGCACAACATCCGCCTTTGGCATTGAAACTAGGATAGAGAAAGTAGGAGGATACAGAGAATGGGCTGCTGGCAGTTGCCTCAGACACCTGGGTTTCAGTGAGGAAAAGATCAGGTTTGGAGGAGGAGAGATGGTGTTCAACTAACGCAAGACGACTCTAAGCAGCTTTGGAAGGTATTCTTAATAATAATAATAATAATAGTTCTTAAAGCTAGCGCATGCTAAGCTAGCTAAGGATAGCTCAATAAGGCCGATTAGGCGTATTTCCATTGGGGTCCTGTACTACTATCCCATCCCTTTGCTCATGAGGGATGGTAACGACTCAGTGCTTGTGAAAAATCTTTAATGCGCCGAGCGTGGGCGCGAACCCGGGCCTTCTGGGTGGAAGTCCGAGACGCTAGTCACTACACCAAGCGAGCCGCTAACTATAAAAAATCGACCATTGTTAACTCTTTGCCTCTCACTAACCCTTTCTATGTTTTATTTAATCGTTAAATAGCCTAAATGAAACAAAAAAGTCATCCGTATTGAAACAGTCAATTGTTTATGTTTTTTTTATGGAGAAGAACAGAAGAAGGAAGAGCATATAAATACAAGATGCGTACTCCTAATGGCGTCATTTGTTCACGAACAATTTGTAACAATAAATTTCGAACTGTTGTCGATTAAAGAGCAGTGGAAAGCTACTATGAGAAATTGAATTCCAGAAATAGGTTGTTCGGGGTATTAATACCTCTAGAAATATTACACTGCAGAGGGGGTCACCTGCTTTTTTTTTTCTCTCTCCTGGTTGTATCCATTTCTCCCCATTCAGCCTACTGTTTTAAAGCGTTTATTCCCATCCAGGTGTCGATTTATACTTGGAGAGCGATAGCGAGCCATCATAATTTGGATTATGTGTTAGACAGCTGGCTAAATTTGTACATTTTTCGATAGAAAAATTTCTCCAGCAAAGCCGGATATCTCCAAAAAATGTGGCGAGCGATAAAAAATAGACACCTGGATGGAGATAAATGTCTTAAAACAGTAAGCTGAATGGGACCGAATGGATACAACCAAGAAAGATAAAAATAGCAGGTCACCACCCTTAACAAGTCATGGACACTGACAAACGCACTATATAGTTTTGTTCCACAAGGAAAGATGCAAAGAGGTGGCAATATACTGTAGATGTAAGAGGTGGCAATATACTGTAGATGTAAGAGGTGGCAATATACTGTAGATGTAAGAGGTGGCAATATACTGTAGATGTAAGAGGTGGCAATATACTGTAGATGTAAGAGGTGGCAATATACTGTAGATGTAAGAGGTGGCAATATACTGTAGATGTAAGAGGTGGCAATATACTGTAGATGTAAGAGGTGGCAATATACTGTAGATGTAAGAGGTGGCAATATACTGTAGATGTAAGAGGTGGCAATATACTGTAGATGTAAGAGGTGGCAATATACTGTAGATGTAAGAGGTGGCAATATACTGTAGATGTAAGAGGTGGCAATATACTGTAGATGTAAGAGGTGGCAATATACTGTAGATGTAAGTGGTGGCAATATACTGTAGATGTAAGAGGTGGTAATATACTGTAGATGTAAGAGGTGGCAATATACTGTAGATGTAAGAGGTGGCAATATACTGTAGATGTAAGTGGCAATATACTGTAGATGTAAGAGGTGGCAATATACTGTAGATGTAAGAGGTGGCAATATACTGTAGATGTAAGAGGTGGCAATATACTGTAGATGTAAGAGGTGGCAATATACTGTAGATGTAAGAGGTGGCAATATACTGTAGATGTAAGAGGTGGCAATATACTGTAGATGTAAGAGGTGGCAATATACTGTAGATGTAAGGTGGCAATATACTGTAGATGTAAGAGGTGGCAATATACTGTAGATGTAAGAGGTGGCAATATACTGTAGATGTAAGAGGTGGCAATATACTGTAGGTGTAAGGTGGCAATATACTGTAGATGTAAGAGGTGGCAATATACTGTAGATGTAAGAGGTGGCAATATACTGTAGATGTAAGAGGTGGCAATATACTGTAGATGTAAGAGGTGGCAATATACTGTAGATGTAAGAGGTGGCAATATACTGTAGATGTAAGAGGTGGCAATATACTGTAGATGTAAGAGGTGGCAATATACTGTAGATGTAAGAGGTGGCAATATACTGTAGATGTAAGAGGTGGCAATATACTGTAGATGTAAGAGGTGGCAATATACTGTAGATGTAAGAGGTGGCAATATACTGTAGATGTAAGAGGTGGCAATATACTGTAGATGTAAGAGGTGGCAATATACTGTAGATGTAAGAGGTGGCAATATACTGTAGATGTAAGAGGTGGCAATATACTGTAGATGTAAGAGGTGGCAATATACTGTAGATGTAAGAGGTGGCAATATACTGTAGATGTAAGAGGTGGCAATATACTGTAGATGTAAGAGGTGGCAATATACTGTAGATGTAAGAGGTGGCAATATACTGTAGATGTAAGAGGTGGCAATATACTGTAGATGTAAGAGGTGGCAATATACTGTAGATGTAAGAGGTGGCAATATACTGTAGATGTAAGAGGTGGCAATATACTGTAGATGTAAGAGGTGGCAATATACTGTAGATGTAAGAGGTGGCAATATACTGTAGATGTAAGAGGTGGCAATATACTGTAGATGTAAGAGGTGGCAATATACTGTAGATGTAAGAGGTGGCAATATACTGTAGATGTAAGAGGTGGCAATATACTGTAGATGTAAGAGGTGGCAATATACTGTAGATGTAAGAGGTGGCAATATACTGTAGATGTAAGAGGTGGCAATATACTGTAGATGTAAGAGGTGGCAATATACTGTAGATGTAAGAGGTGGCAATATACTGTAGATGTAAGAGGTGGCAATATACTGTAGATGTAAGTGGTGGCAATATACTGTAGATGTAAGAGGTGGCAATATACTGTAGATGTAAGTGGTGGCAATATACTGTAGATGTAAGAGGTGGCAATATACTGTAGATGTAAGAGGTGGCAATATACTGTAGATGTAAGAGGTGGCAATATACTGTAGATGTAAGAGGTGGCAATATACTGTAGATGTAAGAGGTGGCAATATACTGTAGATGTAAGAGGTGGCAATATACTGTAGATGTAAGAGGTGGCAATATACTGTAGATGTAAGAGGTGGCAATATACTGTAGATGTAAGAGGTGGCAATATACTGTAGATGTAAGAGGTGGCAATATACTGTAGATGTAAGAGGTGGCAATATACTGTAGATGTAAGAGGTGGCAATATACTGTAGATGTAAGAGGTGGCAATATACTGTAGATGTAAGAGGTGGCAATATACTGTAGATGTAAGAGGTGGCAATATACTGTAGATGTAAGAGGTGGCAATATACTGTAGATGTAAGAGGTGGCAATATACTGTAGATGTAAGAGGTGGCAATATACTGTAGATGTAAGAGGTGGCAATATACTGTAGATGTAAGAGGTGGCAATATACTGTAGATGTAAGAGGTGGCAATATACTGTAGATGTAAGAGGTGGCAATATACTGTAGATGTAAGAGGTGGCAATATACTGTAGATGTAAGAGGTGGCAATATACTGTAGATGTAAGAGGTGGCAATATACTGTAGATGTAAGAGGTGGCAATATACTGTAGATGTAAGAGGTGGCAATATACTGTAGATGTAAGAGGTGGCAATATACTGTAGATGTAAGAGGTGGCAATATACTGTAGATGTAAGAGGTGGCAATATACTGTAGATGTAAGAGGTGGCAATATACTGTAGATGTAAGAGGTGGCAATATACTGTAGATGTAAGAGGTGGCAATATACTGTAGATGTAAGAGGTGGCAATATACTGTAGATGTAAGAGGTGGCAATATACTGTAGATGTAAGTGGTGGCAATATACTGTAGATGTAAGAGGTGGCAATATACTGTAGATGTAAGAGGTGGCAATATACTGTAGATGTAAGAGGTGGCAATATACTGTAGATGTAAGAGGTGGCAATATACTGTAGATGTAAGAGGTGGCAATATACTGTAGATGTAAGGGTGGCAATATACTGTAGATGTAAGAGGTGGCAATATACTGTAGATGTAAGAGGTGGCAATATACTGTAGATGTAAGAGGTGGCAATATACTGTAGATGTAAGAGGTGGCAATATACTGTAGATGTAAGAGGTGGCAATATACTGTAGATGTAAGAGGTGGCAATATACTGTAGATGTAAGAGGTGGCAATATACTGTAGATGTAAGAGGTGGCAATATACTGTAGATGTAAGAGGTGGCAATATACTGTAGATGTAAGAGGTGGCAATATACTGTAGATGTAAGAGGTGGCAATATACTGTAGATGTAAGAGGTGGCAATATACTGTAGATGTAAGAGGTGGCAATATACTGTAGATGTAAGTGGTGGCAATATACTGTAGATGTAAGAGGTGGCAATATACTGTAGATGTAAGAGGTGGCAATATACTGTAGATGTAAGAGGTGGCAATATACTGTAGATGTAAGTGGTGGCAATATACTGTAGATGTAAGAGGTGGCAATATACTGTAGATGTAAGAGGTGGCAATATACTGTAGATGTAAGTGGTGGCAATATACTGTAGATGTAAGTGGTGGCAATATACTGTAGATGTAAGAGGTGGCAATATACTGTAGATGTAAGTGGTGGCAATATACTGTAGATGTAAGAGGTGGCAATATACTGTAGATGTAAGAGGTGGCAATATACTGTAGATGTAAGAGGTGGCAATATACTGTAGATGTAAGTGGTGGCAATATACTGTAGATGTAAGAGGTGGCAATATACTGTAGATGTAAGTGGTGGCAATATGTTGTAGATGTAAGAGGTGGCAATATACTGTAGATGTAAGTGGTGGCAATATACTGTAGATGTAAGAGGTGGCAATATACTGTAGATGTAAGAGGTGGCAATATACTGTAGATGTAAGAGGTGGCAATATACTGTAGATGTAAGGGTGGCAATATACTGTAGATGTAAGAGGTGGCAATATACTGTAGATGTAAGAGGTGGCAATATACTGTAGATGTAAGAGGTGGCAATATACTGTAGATGTAAGAGGTGGCAATATACTGTAGATGTAAGAGGTGGCAATATACTGTAGATGTAAGAGGTGGCAATATACTGTAGATGTAAGAGGTGGCAATATACTGTAGATGTAAGTTGTGGCAATATACTGTAGATGTAAGAGGTGGCAATATACTGTAGATGTAAGAGGTGGCAATATACTGTAGATGTAAGAGGTGGCAATATACTGTAGATGTAAGTGGTGGCAATATACTGTAGATGTAAGAGGTGGCAATATACTGTAGATGTAAGAGGTGGCAATATACTGTAGATGTAAGAGGTGGCAATATACTGTAGATGTAAGAGGTGGCAATATACTGTAGATGTAAGGTGGCAATATACTGTAGATGTAAGAGGTGGCAATATACTGTAGATGTAAGAGGTGGCAATATACTGTAGATGTAAGAGGTGGCAATATACTGTAGATGTAAGAGGTGGCAATATACTGTAGATGTAAGTGGTGGCAATATACTGTAGATGTAAGAGGTGGCAATATACTGTAGATGTAAGTGGTGGCAATATACTGTAGATGTAAGAGGTGGCAATATACTGTAGATGTAAGAGGTGGCAATATACTGTAGATGTAAGTGGTGGCAATATACTGTAGATGTAAGAGGTGGCACTATACTGTAGATATAAGTGGTGGCAATATACTGTAGATGTAAGAGGTGGCAATATACTGTAGATGTAAGTGGTGGCAATATACTGTAGATGTAAGAGGTGGCAATATACTGTAGATGTAAGTTGTGGCAATATACTGTAGATGTAAGAGGTGGCAATATACTGTAGATGTAAGAGGTGGCAATATACTGTAGATGTAAGAGGTGGCAATATACTGTAGATGCAAGAGGTGGCAATATACTGTAGATGTAAGAAGTGGCAATATACTGTAGATGTAAGAGGTGGCAATATACTGTAGATGTAAGAGGTGGCAATATACTGTAGATGTAAGAGGTGGCAATATACTGTAGATGTAAGAGGTGGCAATATACTGTAGATGTAAGAGGTGGCAATATACTGTAGATGTAAGAGGTGGCAATATACTGTAGATGTAAGAGGTGGCAATATACTGTAGATGTAAGAGGTGGCAATATACTGTAGATGTAAGAGGTGGCAATATACTGTAGATGTAAGAGGTGGCAATATACTGTAGATGTAAGAGGTGGCAATATACTGTAGATGTAAGAGGTGGCAATATACTGTAGATGTAAGAGGTGGCAATATACTGTAGATGTAAGAGGTGGCAATATACTGTAGATGTAAGAGGTGGCAATATACTGTAGATGTAAGTTGTGGCAATATACTGTAGATGTAAGAGGTGGCAATATACTGTAGATGTAAGAGGTGGCAATATACTGTAGATGTAAGAGGTGGCAATATACTGTAGATGTAAGAGGTGGCAATATACTGTAGATGTAAGAGGTGGCAATATACTGTAGATGTAAGAGGCCGGAGAAATTTTTCTATCGAAAAATGTACAAATTTAGCTTGCTGTAAAAAAAATATATACAGTATATATATATATGCTGGCTCGCTACCGCTCGCAAGGAAAATATTGACACCTGGATGGGGGTAAACGTCTTAGAACAGTAGGCTGAATGGGGCCGAATGGATACAACCCAGAGAGAGAGTGAGAAAGAGAGAAAAAAACGAGGTGGGCCTCCTTAAGGGGAGTAATTCATATGGTATTTACTCACCTGTGTAGACAACAGACAAAGAGGCAGGTGGCGATGAAAAGGTGTTCAGCTATGCCCATGGTGGTGATGGTGATGCTGGTGGTAGTGCTGGTGGTGGTGGTGGTGAGGCTGGAGGTAGGCCTATTGGTGGTGGGGATGCTGCTGGTGGTGGAGGTAGTATTGGCAGTAGTAGTGGTGGTGGTGGAGGTATTGGTGGTGGGGGTGTTGCTGGTGGTGGAGGTAGTGTTGGCAGTAGTAGTGGTGGTGGTGGGGGTGTTGTTGTTAGTGCTGGGGGTGTTGGTAGTAGTGGTGGTGGTGGTGGTGATGTAAGTGTTAGTGGTGGTGATGGTTGTTGTTAATGGTGGAGGTGATGGTGGCGTTGCTGTTTTTGTAGTCTGTGTAATATTTGTCGTTATTGTAGTACTTAATGTTTCTTATAAGAAAGAAAGTATATTTGGTTACCTCTAGATGCAGTGATTAGGGATGTGACTGGGTTTTGTGATGGAGTCTGTAGTTAGTGATGGGGTAAATAAGGTGATTATATTTACGGGTTGATAACTACTAAATTCCGAAGCACTGAGACATGAAATACTAAGCTGTGATGTGTCAGTGTGTGATGTTTTAAGTTGTGATACGTCAGTGTTCTGGCATTGAATCTTGTTGCAACTGTGGAGAAAGAAAACGATGTGTTAGCCAAACAAACACAGGCACGGAGCTATGTATATACTGTATAACTAACATTTACCTTGTGCATAGCAACTAAGTATTATGTATTCATACACAGTAAGAATAGCGGTAAGGTTAAGGGCAGACTGACCGTTTGTTTGGTCTATTAATTAATGTATTCATATATTTTTTTAGTTTCCTCCCTAGACCTCCATCAAGCTTAGAAAAACACCCTCTAGACCCCCTTCCAGATATATTTGTACATTTTTCGGTGGAAAAATGTGCCGGCCGAAGGCCGGTTCCTCTTAAAATTGCAGGCTCGCTATCGCTCGCCAGGAAATAATCGACACCTAAATGGCACGAAAGGGCTTAAAATTGACAACGAAATGGGGCGAAAGGTGTTAAAATCGCCAAACTAATGGGCCGAACATCTTATAATCTCAAAACTAGTGGGGCTAAACATTAGGGAGAAGGGGGTCCAGAGAAACGGTCTGCCTCCCCTTAATAGTAGAACACGGTAATTTATGACTATTGAAAGTCCTATAGAATATTATAATCATTTAGCTGCATTTTGTCTTTATATATTCTGACAATGAGACCGTAAATGACTATACAGTACTCGGTTTCATTTCAACTGACGGTAAAATTGCATAGTTTCCATCAAGATTCCTCGGTTATTTTGAAGATTTTGTAGTGAAATATGGTGCTAATTATATAAAAGTGGTCTTAATGTGATGCAGAGCCATAGTAGTTTCATATGTTTCCATTAATCATCGATAAATTAGCTGCTAAGGGATTCCATTTATCGCCAGCTGATAAGAAACAGAGTCTAGTAATGGTGAGCTATTTGTGTGATCGTGGAAACTCCAGTAAGTTGTTAATGATGGTACCTGTGTTGTGACTATAAGTAATAAGGTGCATAATTAACTGTGTATCATACAACACCAAACACATACATAATATTCCAACTTTAACCATTTCAGTATTATGACGCTATTTCCATATTATTTTGGCTAACAGTATACGATTTTACTGATGTTAAGAATTATCTGATATACTGTACATATATATAAATAATATATATACTATATATACCGGTATATATATATATATATATATATATATATATATATATATATATATATATATATATATATATATATATATATATATATATATATTAGTAGGGCAATGAGAAGAAATACGTTGTGGAACATCATGATTTATTCTAATTTTCGGCGACGTCACGCAGCCATCCTCAGGAAAGGGTTACCAACAGATCCTAAAAATTGAGTATAACTCTGTATATATTGCTAAAACAGGATCACTAAAATGTAATGCATTGTTAAACACGTGGAAATTTGCCTAACTAAAAAACAATTAAACAACATAATTTTGGCCAACTAGGCAAGGTTTGAATAAAAAAACTTTGAATTGCAAAAGAAATGATAACATAAATTTGATTCTTATGCGTTTTGATTTCTTTTGTTGCATTGTGATTTATCAATTTTGAATTAGATGATGTCTAGCCGTAGATTTATTTTATTCAAACCTTGCCTAGTTGGCCAAAATTATATTGTTTAATTGTTTTTTAGTTAGGCAAATTGCCACGTGTTTAACAATGCATTACATTTTAGTGATCCTGTTTTAGCAATATATACAGAGTTATACTAAATTTTTAGGATCTGTTGGTAACCCTTTCCTGAGGATGGCTGCGTGACGTCGCCAAAAATTAGAATAAATCATGATGTTCCACAACGTATTTCTTCTCATTGCCCTACTAATATATATATATATATATATATACAAAGTGAAGTAAGTAAGTAAAGACAAAAACTGCCTTGGGACTGAATTGGCTGGGCTGATAAGTAAACTAGGGCGTTGAAAGTAAAGGAAAGTTAAGTAAAGCAAAGAGAACACGTCCTTGGCTGTGTACTGGTTGTGGTGACAAGAATACTGCTGAACCCTACACAAGCCAGTGGTGGAACCCTCAGTGATGGAACCCGGCAACAAGCTATACACCCATGAGCACAAATGGCCACACAAACATTTCAATCAGTATCCAACGCAAATCAGACAATGGAATGTTTTCTAGGTTCAACGATTGTAATTGGTGTAACTTTATCTATGTTCACGACCGTACTTTTACCCACCCAATCCCATAATCGGACCAAATGTACGCTACTGTGACAATCTTTATTAACTCTGGTGCGGGGTCTTGGGGGTTATTATGATATTGTGTTAAATTATTATTGAGGGTTTTAACTAATCCAACTATTTCTAGCAATTTATTTTTAGTTAGCCTCCTAGACTTTTTGTTTCTATGTGGATGAGGGAGACAAAAGGCAAAATTGCCTGTGACGAGTGCCTCCTCCAGAGTTGAAAGAGTGACAGGGCCAAAATCAAGGAATGTTCGAGCCAAAATGTTTGGACACACGGAGTTTGAAGCAATTTAAGTCATAGGATGAGGGAAAGATGGATTCAGAGAGAGAGTTCCAGAGCTCAGCTGTTGAATAGAAGAGAGATTGGGTGTATTGTTTCACTCATATGCCTCTCAACTCCACCCTTCCACCTCACTCTCTGTTTGCCGCTTCCTCTCTGCCTTTCCAACTCACTCTTGTACACTCTCTTAGCCATTCTCTCGCTCACAATACGTTCCACATGACCGAACCATCTCAAGGTGTTGCTGTTCACACTTTCTAGCATATCCACATCCACACAACAACACTCTCATACTTCCTCATTCGTCTATCTATACCGCCATGTAACTCCACGCGCATTTCTCAAGTAACTCATTTCCACCCCTCTCACTCTTAATTTATGTCTCTCTAACAACTTCCATGCTTCACTCCTGTAGTCAATGTCGGAACTACCACACTATCATACAAGGACTTCTTTACTTCCATGCTCACCACCCTTTTCCTTGTTACTGCTTTCAGCATTCCTACAAACCTCTTCCTCTGCTGTACTCTCTCCCGCACTTCATCCTCCATATTCCCATCTTTACTTATTACACTTCCTAAATACTTGAACGAGCTGACATTCTCCATAACCTGAACATTCAACCTCACCTCACACTTAGTGACTGCACCCCTTTCAAAGGCCATAACCTTACTCTTCACCACATTTACCTTCAGGTTCTGTTTTTTGCACACAGTTCCAAACATATTTACCAGACCCTGCAACTCTCACTCATTATTACTCATCAACACTGTATCATCAGGATACAGCAGTACAGGTAACTTCCACACACCCTTCCCTTATCAGGGGTTCACCAACATCCACTGCACTTCCTTGTATTTCTTTCATGACTCCATCCATATATACACAGAACAACCACAGGGACTTCACGCACCCTTGCTTTAACCAAACATTCAGATAAAAGAACTCGCTCTGTTCATTCTCCACATGCACTGCCGCCTTTGCAACATCATGCATGCTATTCACCGCTTTCAGCAACTTACCAACTACTCAGTATATTCTCAGTACTTTCCACAAACCTTCTCTATCGACTCTGTCATAGGTTTTCTGCATTTCCATAAAGGCAGCATGCAACTTTTGTCCCTTATCCACTTTTTTTTAAACAACATATCACAAGGAGAAAATCTGATCTACAAACCCTCTTCCCTTCCTAAACCCTCCCTGTTCCTCAACTACCCATTTTTTCTGTTCTCACTCTCACTCTCACTACCCTGCATTACATCTTCCCTACTATGCTTAGGAAACATATCCCCCTGTGATTACCACATACCTTTACCCTTATGCAGGGTGACTATTGTGCCTGATTTCCAGTTTTCAAACACACTTCCCTTCTCCCATGTCAGTCTACACATTTTCCATACCTATTCAATCACCATCTCACCACCATACTGCACCATCTCACCACACTCTCCATCTAACCCTGATGCTTTACCCATCTTTACCCTTTTCAAAGCCTCACACATTTCTGACCTCCTGATTCCCACCTCCTCCTCCACTACTTCTCTTCTTCTCCCTCCTATACCCCATGCAACTGTCTTTACCGGCGCTTCATTTCCTACAGGCAATAAAGTAATAAGGTGAAACTTCTTAAAATTTCCAAACTAATGGAGTGAGGCAGGGAGGCTCCAATAAATACCAGCCTCGCACCAGATAGGGTTAACCCTTCCAGTGCGATGGAAACTAAAAACAAATATAAATAGATATACAAATGAACACATGCATACGCTCATCATAAAGATACCAAAAGACGGTGACCCCCCTTAAGCTTATTTAGTGACCTTACCTGCTGCCAGGGAAACTGGTGTTGATTGGCGTTTGTCTGGCTCTGTTCTTCTCGCTGGTGTGGCCAGAGTATAGTACACCTTCCTTTATAGATGATGGAAGTTAGTGGCTGTGTTATGATCAGCTGTATGGCCAACTGGAGTGCTGAGCAGAGACGCGGAGGCAATGTGGGCTGAAGTATGGAGGCAATGTGGGCTGAGGTGTGGAGGCAATGTGGGCTGAAGTGTGGGGGCAATGTGGGCTGAAGTGTGGAGGCAATGTGGGCTGAAGTGTGGTGGCAATGTGGGCTGAAGTGTGGAGGCAATGTGGGCTGAAGTGTGGGGTTTACTGTTGGGGAGTTTGGTGTAATTCTTGCTTCTAGGATCAGATTAATGGGTATTCCTGATTTATATTTATTCACAGGGGTCTTTAAGCAATTGAATGGACTTACAGGATAGACTTGAATGGAGTGAAGAGAGGCAAGGGTTTGGTGGGTCTGTGAAGTGTACGGTGTGTTGGACTGGTTGGTTGGCCTCTTGGTGGTAGTTCTATGGTGCCGAGCGATGTGAGAACTGTATAGATGGAGTCCCCGCTGGTACCACACTTACACACACACACACACACACACACCAACTACTGTTATAATAGCTCTTCACTCAAGCACACACAGCACCACACAGGCCAGACACACACCCCAGACACGTTATTTATACAGTCAGTGATCACATGTCTGTCATGTGACCTTCCTATACCCCGCCTACCCACCATACACACCCACTAGTAACACAGAATGGATAACTTCAGCCATTTTGGTGCCACTGGTGTTATTGGCTTCTTACTACAATTACATCTGTCCAATCCTATAATAAACATTCGACACTACTAGTACAGTTTATTTTTTGTTTCTATGTGTATGAAGGAGACAAAAGGCAGGTTGCCTGTAATGAGTGTGTTCCTCAAAGCCAAAAGAGTGACAGAGCGCCAAATTCAAGGGACGTTGGGGTCAAACTGCCTGTACACACGAAGTTTAAAGCAGTCTAAGTCTTAGGATGAAGGAAATATTGATTGAGGGAGAGAATTCCAGAGTTCACTTGTTGAGTAAAAGAAAGGCTGAGGAAATTTGCTAATTCTTGGGTTGGAGAGTTGAAAAGAATAGGAGTGGTACTGTGTTAAAAAGCGGGTGCCTCACTCTCGCCGTAAGGGAGAGGGTATGCACTGAGAGAGCTCTGAAGAACACTGATTGTTGTAATAGCGATAGAAGAGTGAAAGAGATGCAACATTGTGGCGTGTAGAAAGAGATTGTAGGGAACTGAGGAATGGAATTGGAAGAGGAATTGAGTTGATGAGGCGGAATGCTTTTGACTGCTTTTGAGACGTGCGGTATAGGTGGAACCTCCCCACACATGCAAACAATACTCAATACAGGGGCGCACTGTGCCCCTATTAAGAGCAAGAAGCTGTGCAGGGGTGATGAACCTACCGAGACAGTTGAACACACCTAAGCCGTTTTAGCAAGAGTGGTAATATGATCTTTCCAAGAAAGGTTGGATGAAAAAGATACACCAAGAATATAGAGAGAAAATGAAGGGTTGATTTGTGTATTGTTGAAAAGTAATTGATAGTCTTGTGGAAGATGGCGACGGGTAGATAGAAGGAGAAATTGGGTCTTGGAGGCATTTAAAGTAACAAGATTTTCTCTCTACTAATCAGAAATGATCAATAGATCAGAAGATAAGTGTGCTATGGCCTGAGCCTCGTCACGTGATTACTGGAGTGATTGCATGGATTATAATGTAAATTTGTCTTTGAATCTAAAGTGTACGTGATCAACAATAAAACAAACCCCCGTTGATTGATAATTATATGGCATCCAAAGATAAATATGGCCGACCTCAGTTACTACAGGACCACTAAACCCCCCCCCCCCCCCTCTCCACCACTCATTACAGTTATCCTATTGCTCACTGGTGTTGCTCATACAGATTCCTTAGTTAGACGGATCGGCCACCTTGTTTATGTGGACGCCATTTTGGTGCCCTAATGATCGAAGGAAGGGGTGATATTTTATTTCTGAAATTTACGGTAGATGCAAAAACTAAACTAAATGTCCTGTAGCAGTATTGTCGAATAGTGATTATACTGTATGAATGGACGTATTTCCTGTAGCAGTATTGTCGAATAGTGATTATACTGTATGAATGGACGTATTTCCTGTAGCAGTATTGTCGAATAGTGATTATACTGTATGAATGGACGTATTTCCTGTAGCAGTATTGTCGAATAGTGATTATACTGTATGAATGGACGTATTTCCTGTAGCAGTATTGTCGAATAGTGATTATACTGTATGAATGGACGTATTTTAGTGTTAAGGGGGGTCACCGGCTTTTAGTGTTAAGGGGGGTCACCGGCTTTTAGTGTTAAGGGGGGTCACCGGCTTTTAGTGTTAAGGGGGGTCACCGGCTTTTAGTGTTAAGGGGGGTCACCGGCTTTTAGTGTTAAGGGGGGTCACCGGCTTTTAGTGTTAAGGGGGGTCACCGGCTTGTTTCATCTTTCTCTCCTTTTCTCTTTTTCTCTTTCAGCCAACTGTTTTAAGACGTTTATCACCATCCAGGTGTCAATTTTTTCCTGGCGAGCGATGGCGAACCAGCATTGTATGGAGAAATCCGGCTTCGCCGGAGATTTTTGTTTATCGAAAAATTTACAAATTTAGCTTGCTGTAAAAAAACAAATATATATATGCTGACTCGCTACCGCTCGCCAGGAAAATATGGACACCTGGATGGGGATAAACGTCTTAAAACAGTAGGCTGAATGGGGCCGAATGGATACAAGCCAAAGAGAGAGAGAAAAAAAGGGAGGTGGGCTCCCTTAAGAGAGGCTATTCGCTGCTAAATCGTTGTAATAGTTCAGTAATCAAGAAGAAGGCATGGCAATTTACCATCAGCTTAAATACAAAACAGATTATAACGCTTCCAGTGTCTCCAATATGGCGGAGGTTGGATCGATTTATTGGTCACTAAAGGGTCTCAAGGTACACCCCGCCCCCCCCCCCCCTCTCTCTCTCTCTCTCGCTCTCGCTCTCTCTCTCTCTCTCTCTTTCTCTCTCTCTCTCTCTCTTTCTTTCTCTCTCTCTCTCTCTCTCTCTCTCTCTCTCTCTCTCTCTCTCTCTCTCTCTCTCTCTCTCTCTCTCTCTCCACACTCCAAAATAATTAAGGATATTAAGGACGAGATAGCCAAACCCCTGAGGCAGCTATTTAACCCTCTCCGACATATGACGCGATTTTGAGCCTATTGGGGATACTTTAAAGCCTTTGTTACCATCAGGGGTATTTAGAAACCTTTAGTTTAGTTACTTCAACCTCTGCAGTTGTCTTTGAGTTAGCTGTGGGCAGAAAACTAATTTTGGAGAGTGAGAGAACTCTATTTCTTATTACTAATCTGGCAACCTCTGCGTCATAAATGCGTGAAAGGGTTAACTTATCGTTACTACAGGGGAGTGTACCGAGTGATTGGAAAGATGCGACCATCACGCCAATATACAAGAAGGGTAGCAAGGCGGCCAAAGCAAGTAATTACAGACCAATTAGTCTAACTTCAATTATAGGAAAAATCATGGACAAAATCCTAAGAGATAAAATAGTAGATTACCTCGAATCAAACAACCTCATAAAAAATAGTCAACATGGCTTCAGATCAAATAAGTCAATTAGTCAATTTGTGATGGTTATTATACCTTCCCTGGCCATATACTGTAGATAAAGTCTCCATGGTAACGGTGGAATCTGATTAACCCCGGCCAGGTAACCGATATATACCGTTTAGTGTATTATTATCGGTGAGTAACTATATACATACTGTACTGTATATACCTGCCCTGGGTAGTGGAGGAGCCGTAACCAAGGTGTAACCAAGGCTACCGGCACTTAAGAGACCCCACCTCGCTTTTTTATCTTTCTCTCCCTCTCTCTTTGGCTTGTATCCATTCGGCCCCATTCACCCTACTGTTTTAAGACGTTTATCCCCATCCAGGTGTCAATATTTTCCTGGCGAGCGGTAGCGAGCCAGCATATATATATATATTTTTTTTTTTTTTTTACAGCAAGCTAAATTTGTAAATTTTTCGATAGAAAAATTTCTCCGGCGAAGCCGGATTTCTCCATAAAATGCTGGCTCGCTATCGCTCGCCAGGAAGAAAAAGACACCTGGATGGGGATAAACGTCTTAAAACAGTTGGCTGAATGGGGTGGAATCTGATTAACCCCGGCCAGGTAACCAATATATACCGCTTATGCTATCATCATCGGTGAGTAACTGTAAACAACGAATGTTATCTCCTATATAATAATACACCTGCCCTGGGTAGTAGTGGTGGTGGTGGTGGTGGTGGTAGTGATTTGGGCTACATTTAAACGATGTTATGCAGTCTAAGAAGGACTTAAGGGGAGATTGCCACTGGAGGGATATTTTTTTTTCTTGACTCCCTTCTCCCTCATGTTTAGCCCCATTGTTTTTTTCAAATTTTAAGACGTTCGCCCCATTATGTTCACGATTTTAAGAACTTTCAACCCATTTATGTCAATTTTAAGACCTTTCGTGCCATTTAGGTGTCGATTTTATCCTGGCGAGCGATAGCGAGCCTGTAATTTAAGAGGAACCGGCTTTCAGCCGGGACATTTTTCTACCGAAAAATGTACAAATTTATCTTGAAAGGGGCTCAAGGGGGTGTAATCTTAAGCTTGAAGGATATCTAGGGACCAAACTAAAAACCTCCTCTTAATGGACATATTGGTAGAGTTCGCCATTCTTCTAGTAACACCTGGAAGCTTAGGAAGGACCTTTAGAATGGTATGTGGGTAAACACTCTATCTCTATTAGCTCAATTACCACTTAATACTACCATAGATACTTTATTAATTGCATCAAGTCAACTAATGATAGCCAAAATATAATGGATGATAAGATTATTAAATAACAGCTTAGTCCTGATACATAGCAAAAGTGTTAAGGGGGGTGACTGGCTTTTGTTTTTATCTTTCTCTCCTTTTCTCTCTTTCTCTGGCTTGTATCCATTCGGCCCCATTCAGCCAACTGTTTTAATACGTTTATCCCCATCCAGATGTCGATTTCTTCCTGGCGAGCGATAGCGAGCCAGCATTGTATGGAGAAATCCGGCTTCGCCGGAGAAATTTTTCTATCGAAAAATGTACAAATCTAGCTTGCTGTCAAAACAAAGATATATGTATGCTGGCTCGCTACCGCTCGCCAGGAAAATATTAACACCTGGATGGGGTTAAACGTCTTAAAATAGTAGGCTGAATGGGGCCGAATGGATACAAACCAAAGAGAGAGGGAGAGAAACTGAAAACAAGCGAGGTGGGCTCCCTTAATGTATTGTGGATTGGTGGCAGTCGTTATCATTGCTGCTACATCAATGATAGCAACTTGCACCAATGACGCACGGAAGGGATTTATTGATTACCCTGATAAACAACAAACACTCTTATAGACCTTTTATTAAATACTATAAATAATGTTGTGCTTATCTCATATTACATTCATATGTTCTCACCAACCAACTTTACTTCTAAACTCCATTAATGACATCAACAGATACATGTGGCACTCCAAGGACTCGAACCTAGGATACTCACACCGAAATTCCGCGTGTTCCTGTATTTTAACTGCCCTGTCAAAATCCTCTTATACTCCACTGGTTGGTTTCATGGATGCTTGTTCAACTCAACTTTGCACTACGTATTATTATATTTGTATTCTTGGATATATACTGTATATATATATATGTGTGTGTGTGTGTGTGTGTTTTATCAGTATACAGGTACTTACAGTATATGCTGTATATATCAGGAACAGTGACTCTACAGAACAATATTAGTATATCCGTTATAAATGAGCAGATATAAATATAGAATGATAGTGACACCATTATCTCTATGACTGAATGATAGTGACACCATTATCTCTATGACTGAATGATAGTGACACCATTATCTCTATGACTGAATGATAGTGACACCATTATCTCTATGACTGAATGATAGTGACACCATTATCTCTATGACTGCATTTACAACATTACTTGGAAGTGAACTTCTGAGAACCAACCCCAGCTTGGTGACTGGCATAACACTCGTGGGATGTTTACACGATCCGGTTTTTTCCGGCCGGTTTTCTGGACCACTTTTTCCATCATGTTTAGCCCCATTAGTTTTCAGATGTTAAGATGTTTGCCCCATTAGTTAGTCAATTATAAGACCTTTCGCCCCATTTCTTCGTCAATGTTTAGACCTTTCGTGCTATTTAGGTGTCGATTTTTTCCCTGGCGAACGAAAGTGAGCCTGTAGTATTGGAAGAACCGGCCTTCGGCTGGGACATTTTTCTACCGAACAATTTACAAATTAATCTAGAAGGGGGATCTAATGGATGTTTTTTTCTAATTTGATGGAGGTCTAGGGAGGCAACTAGAAAAATAATGAATACATGCAAAAATCGGCCAAAAAGTTAATCATCCCCCCTTAAATGAAGTCAGAGGTCTGGAAACCCAAATTTAGCTGAAATTTCATACTCCTCTGGAAAATGGGGGGAACCAATATGTTGGTTTCTTGAGTTTCTCCGCTTTCCGACCTCGGCGTATTCTTCCGATCCAAAGGCTTGGTCGTCTCTCTTACGAAACGAAAAACAACAGACGTTCAGTAATGCGTTTGTTTGCTTGCATTTATTCCCACAGTCCACTTTAAGCAACAAAATCAATACATTTAACAGGCCAGGCGAAGCAGATTTATTAAAACACTACTTATTAAGAGAAGATAAATAGAAAGAAGAGGCAAAAGAAATAATTCAAGAAATCTGAAATTCAAGACAGAAGTTAGTTTTTCACGTGATAATAACAAAACAAATGGAGGGCCGTCGGAGAGTGCTGAACTCATTACCGAGGTAATCCTCTCGGGCATGGAAGCATACATTCCTTTTTCTTTCTCTCAGTCTAATGCAAACAAATCTTGGTTTACTCACGCTTGTTCTACTGCTGTCCACAACCGAACCTCAAGGCCAAGTCGTGTATGCCACTATTATCCCAAGCACTAGAAACATCAGGTTTATCTTCGGCTCTTCTTAACTTTGTCTGCCAAAACACAACACATCCTATCTTGTGAGTGGCCCAAAGATGCACTAAGGACACTAAGTGAACTGATACATGTGTTTTCTGCTCGGCGATTATCCGTCCCCAGTCCCCACCTTCCATTCTGCTCCCCCGTGTCAACACTTTTTCATGTTCGTGGAAAAACTCGCAGCAAATGTTGCCCGAGTTCCCTTGGGTGTGGAAGCAGAACACGATCGTGTTATGTGAACCGCCCTTAACCCTTTGAGTACCAGCGACGTGTTATATTTCATTCTAGCTTTATTTAGAGGATTTTGTGCAGCTTAGGAAGGATATATGATAACTAAAAGGATGGATTGAGATAGTCTGTAGTCTTTTAATGGGTAGACGTCCTTCCTAAGCTGAATACAATCGTCTAATAAATAGTTGCGAGAATATAAGGAGAAGGACGTCGCCGGTACAGTAGGGGTTAATATTATTGTCCATGGGCCTCTGGGATATCAATCCCGTTAGACTTTTACCTACATTGATTTTATTGTTGTGGATATGTTATTATTATATGATAATCATGGCCATCGAGTTGCCATAATACAATAATTGCCATTGTATTGCTATTGCTATGAACTATAACCCCCTTGGATGGTACCGATTACTGCATGTCTGGATCTGGCCTATTCACTATAATGGTCTCTTCTCAACAACCTCTCATAAACCCACAACATACATTACTATATCGTTATCGTAGTTCAGTTGTTATGTTATAATTAATATTAATATACAACACCTTAGATACACAACTCAATCTACACTGTTTAAGGGGAGGTTTTTAGTTGATTCCCTAGACTTCCATCAAGCTTAAAATTACTCCCCCTTGACCCCCTTTCAAGATAAATTTGTAAATTTTTCGGTAGAAAAATGTCCCGGTCGAAGGCCGATGCCCCTTAAATTACAGGCTCGCTATCGCTCGCCAGGACAAAATCGACACCTAAATGGCACGAATGGTCTTAAAATTGACAGAAATGGGGCGAGGGTTCTTAAAATCGACAAACTAATGGGGCAAGCGTCTTTAAATCTCACAACCAATGGGGCTAAACATGAGGGAGGAAGAGGTTCAGAAAAAAATCCTCCAGGTGGATATCTCCCCTTAATGTATTCACTTGTTTTACGGTCACAGGACAGGCAGCAATATTGCCAACATGTATGTATGTGTATATATACTCAGGCACATACCCAATAGCTGGAGGTGTCCGATTTGAGACATCCCGAACAGAAACAGAATTTGAAGTTCCAATTCTTAGGGTCCGGGACCACTTTCGCGTTGTTCGCCCTAGCTTTCTGTCCCGTTTAGTAGGTGAATTTTACATAATACCATAATTTTAGCGGTCATAAGCATAACTAACCATCAACATTCCTAGATTTGTTCCGTCTTACTGCCGTTGTTCAGAAGTATAATACCCTACAATTAAGAAGCCGTATTATTAAATAAGGTGTTGGAACACTATAATATGTACCGAATAAGGGTTTGGAACACTATAATATGTACCGAATAAGGGTTTGGAACACTATAATATGTACCGAATAAGGGTTTGGAACACTATAATATGTACCGAATAAGGGTTTGGAACACTATAATATGTACCGAATAAGGGTTTGGAACACTATAATATGTACCGAATAAGGGTTTGGAACATAATATGTACCGAATAAGGGTTTGGAACACTATAATATGTACCGAATAAGGGTTTGGAACACTATAATATGTACCGAATAAGGGTTTGGAACACTATAATATGTACCGAATAAGGGTTTGGAACACTATAATATGTACCGAATAAGGGTTTGGAACACTATAATATGTACCGAATAAGGGTTTGGAACACTATAATATGTACCGAATAAGGGTTTGGAACACTATAATATGTACCGAATAAGGGTTTGGAACACTATAATATGTACCGAATATTAATGTTGGTGTAATGGATTTATTTACAGTGTGCGAGAATACTGAATTAATAAATATTCTATAAAAAAATACTTTGTTGGAAATCTCTGAAATAAATTGAAGCCAGATGACCAAGCCAATAGTGTGTCTATTGAAGCCAGATGACCAAGCCAATAGTGTGTCTATTGAAGCCAGATGACCAAGCCAATAGTGTGTCTATTGAAGCCAGATGACCAAGCCAATAGTGTGTCTATTGAAGCGAGATGACCAAGCCAATAGTGTGTCTATTGAAGCCAGATGACCAAGCCAATAGTGTGTCTATTTTCAACTGACGGTAAATTCACTACCTTACCAACTAATTTGTCGATACTTACTGGAAAAGTATGAAACTAATCTCTCTCTCTCTCTCTCTCTCTCTCTGCCTCATATTAATGCCAAGCCCTCATAATTAACATCATATGTCACTACAAAATCTTCGTATTAGCTGAGTAATTAAGACAGGAACATGGCAATTTACCGTGAGCTAAAAACAAAGATAATATAACGCAGGCAGTCCCAAAATAACTATCGAGGCGTTGCAGGTCATTATACAACTGGGTACGTGTTAGATTCTACGAACTATAATTCCAGCAACTGTTGAAATAGTAGCCTTCAAGCAGGATGACGTGGCATTTACTGACACACGTAACTACGATATTTCACGTCAGTTTGTTTATAAATGACAAATTATCATTATATTAGGAATGCACTCTATATATTAGGAATGCACTCTATATATTAGGAATGCACTCTATATATTAGGAATGCACTCTATATATTAGGAATGCACTCTATATATTAGGAATGCACTCTATATATTAGGAATGCACTCTATATATTAGGAATGCACTCTATATATTAGGAATGCACTCTATATATTAGGAATGCACTCTATATATTAGGAATGCACTCTATATATACTCTTTCAATATATTAGGAATGCACTCTATATATACTCTTTCAATATACTAGGACGTATTAATTATCATTATATTAGGAATGCACTCTATATATACTCTTTCAATATACTAGGACGTATTAATTTACTATATGCTGGCTATTATTACATGATTGTATGGAGTTTATAAGGAAATTACTGTATGGGAGTAAAAGAGGTAGGGATGTCTCGGTTACCTCTCTGACTTCTAGTATCCTTCTTAAGCTGAATAATATCGACTAATAGTAGCTAAAATAAATTAATGAAACGGGTCCTCAAATACTGAGAGGGTTAAACAATTAATTGCATAGGCGAAACAAAAATCAAAATTATGTTTGGCTGGGTCGAATACGGAGGGACTATACACTCTAAAACAATATGGGTATTCAGAGGGTGTATAATGTGTCCACAATAATATACCATTATCAATTATGTATATAGGGAGTCCTAAACCCTTGAACAATACTGCAAGTATAGGAATAATAGAAATGGCCCCTACGGGGGGAGGGGGGGGGGGGGACCTAGCCCCTTGAAACTCTCTAGTGGACGAGTAGTTTATGGTAAGCCTAATGTACAGCTGATGACAGAAGTGTGTGAGCTTTTACGATTTTTTTCATGGAAATTTATCCATTCAGATAATCTATTTAGGTTTAATCAGCTATGCTTGAATGCAATCATATGGCAACATTTTCAATTAATATACATTACTTACATAGATTAAGTCTGATACTTGTATTTGCATAAATAAAATAGTGAAAGCTCACGAACTTATGTCAACAGTTGTACATGCAAAATTTTGCTACGATGAGCATCCCGGGCTGGCTTTTGAGACATGGCATTTACGAGCAGCTCGGCGGCCGACCGCCTATAAAACCAGATAGGAAATATATAGACGGCAGCCATCTTGTACGGTCTTCCCTGCATGCACATGGCCAACAACAGTGACAACAACAGCAATTGCCTGAATCAGGTGGGGAAAATAATGGGCAGTGGGCATTGCCAAAACCCGGTTGGAATAAAATGAGGTGAATGTTAGAAAAGGAAGGTCTTTAAGTGCCTGATTTATACCAACAATAAACATAACAAAAATATGCATTGCATGCCATGAATACCTCCGAAGATCAAATTATCTTCCTTTTGCCACTAACCAATGATTGATCAGTGTGAATAAGTTTAGTGTTATAACCCAAGAAACCCAAGGCAATCTCGGATACTGCGGTAGCTAAACTGCCTAAACAACTTGTGGTGTGACGCCTTATTATATTTAAAAAATTATAGTGCGCAGGTCTCTCCCCCCCCCCCCCCCCCCAGTAATCTTGTGGTTGCACCCTGGCGCCAGCTGTTGCCTGGGTGTGTCCTCAGCCATGTTAAGGGGGGTCGCCGGCTTTTTTTGTTTTATCTCTCTCTCCTTTTCTCTCTTCCCCTGGCTTGTATCCATTCGGTCCCATTCAGCCAACTGTTTTAAGACGTTTATCCCCATCCAGGTGTCGATTTATTCCTGGCGAGCGATAGCGAGCCAGCATTGTATGGAGAAATCCGGGAGAATTTTTTCTATCGAAAAATGTACAAATTTAGCTTGCTGTCAAAAAAAAATACATATATGCTGGCTCGCTACCGCTCGTCAGGAAAATATTGACACCTGGATAGGGGTAAGCGTCTTAAAATAGTAGGCTGAATGGGGCCGAATGGATAGAAGCCAAAGAGAGAGGGAGAGAAAGAAAAGAAAAAAAAAAGCGAGGTGGGCTCACTTAACAACCCACAATAGACAATTTCACTATAAGGAAGTGGAGTGGTGAGGAGAAGCATTCTTGCAAGGACGTATGCATATTTAACCTTCTAGACGTGTTGTTTCTAGTCAGTAGCCCACTGTTACCGACTTACAGACATGTTAACCCTTTGACTACCAGCGCCGTGCCTTGTATTTACATCTAGCTGTATTTAGACGATATTGTGCAGCTTAGGAAGGGTCTGTGGTAGTTAAAAGGGATGGTTGAGATAGTTTGAAGCCTTATTATTGCTAAAGGTCCTTCCTAAGCTGAATAAAATCGTCTAATAGTTGCTGGAATAAAATGAAAAGGACGTCCCTGGTACTGTAAGGGTTAAATTCCACACAATTGAAATATAAGCATGTATACTACTTGCAACGGACTACTGTATGTGTTATATTAGCTAATAATTATAATAAATACAAATATGTATAACTATACTCTATTTGTTTCCAGTTGATCATAAATTGAATCTCTTATTAGCTGTTTTCTCGATACTTAATGGAAATATATGAAACTACTATGGCTGTGTGTCGTATTAATGCCAAGTTTTCATAATTAACAGCATATTTCGCTACAAAATATACCTTATAGCTGAGTAACCAAGATAGTAACATGGCAATTTACCCTCAGCTGGACAAAAAATTGACTATAGTTGATATGGCAACAGTATTATGATGTAATGTATGAATCAGCAATGAATACATAATCTAAACACTATTCCCAGCAAACTTAATATGGTACTTTGAAATATAATATTTGCAAACTATTTCATATAGGCAAAATAAATAATAACTTTTACACCAATAAGTAATAGTTTTGTTGAATGTGTTTTTAATTTATAGTTATAAATCCTGATTATGACACCGTTGATGGAGATTTACATTCCAATTGCCACTAATTATGATCATCAATGTTTACTGACTTATACTGTGCCTATCTGTTAGCTATTTACTTATCATAATGTACAGTCGCGCTAATAAGTCATGTCTCACCTGTATTTACGTTTGGCTTGCTCTGTGCTGTATTAATGTCTGTCCGATGTTGAATAGGGTGGTTAAGTGTAGAAACATGTTTGTATATTTCACTCGATATGAAGAAATAAAGCTTAGATATTACTGACACCAATTATTGATCAAAACATACTTGGTGCCGAGACATGACTTATTAGCGCGACCGTACCTAATCGAATTATGAGAGATAATAATACTTAAATCTGGTGCCAGTAGGTCTTTCAAGGACAAATCTAAGGTGGGGAGTCATACACTGTAAGTAAATCAAGACCGTGAAAAGGTTAAGGGGAGACTGGCCGTTAGTTTGGTCTATTAATTCATGTATTCATATATTTTTTAAGTTTCCTCCCTAGACCTCCATCAAGCTTAGAAAAACCCCCCCTAGAGCCCCCTTCAATATCAATTTGTACATTTTTCGGTAGAAAAATTTCCCGGCCAAAGGCCGGTTCCTCTTAAAATTGCAGGCTCGCTATCGCTCGCCAGGAAATAATCGACACCTAAATGGCACGAAAGGTCTTACAATTGGCAACGAAATGGGGCGAAAGGTGTTAAAATCGCCAAACTAATAGGCCGAACGTCTTAAACTAGTGGGGCTAAACATTAGGGAGAAGGGGGTCCAGAAAAACGGTCTCCCCCCTCCCCCCCCCCCCCCTTAAAGGTGGGGGTGCATGGGTTGAGGTAAACATGGAAAAATAATCGCCAACCTGCATATAATTATCTTGTAAAATGCAATGTCACTGAAATAATTATTAACGATGGTACAAAGGATTTTGTGGATCGTATATACCGGGCCTGTGACGTCATAGTGACGTCACACCAGTATCCTCATCCTGGACTGGATGGTGGACTTACACTCTTGTGACGTCACAGGCCCGGTATAAACGATCCACAAAATCCTGTATACCATTGTTAATAATGATTTCAGTGCCATTGCATTTTGCAAGATAATTATGTACAGCTTTTTTTTTTTTTTTTTTTTTTTTTTCTATGTGATTGAGGGAGGCAAAAGGCATTACTGCCTATAGCGAGTGCCTCCCCCATAGTTGAAAGAGTGACAGGGCCAAAATCAAGGGACGTTCGAGCCAAAATGCCTGGACATACGGAGTTTGAAGCAATTTAAGTCATAGGAAGAGGGAAAGACTGATTCTGGGAGAGAGTTCCAGAGCTTAGCTGTTGAGTAGAAGAAAGTTTGAGAGTAACGTTTCACTCTTGGGTTGGAGAGTTGCACAGAGTAGGGGTGGTGGGATTGAGTTGCAAGACGGGTACCACGTGCCCTACGTAAAGGAGGTGGTATGCACTGGGATAGCTCTGAGGAACACTGATTATTATAGTAGCGATAGAATAGCGAGAGAGATGCAACATTGCGGCGGCGAGAGAGAGAGATTGCAGAGAGTTGGTGAGTGGACGGGAGTTAATGATACGAAAGGCCTTCCTTTCAACTTTGTCTAGGAGAGCGGTGTGAGAGGAACCTCCCACACATGTGAACAATACTCAATACAAGGGCGCACTATGCCCCTGTACAGAGCAAGAAGCTGTGCAGGGGAAAAGAACCCCCTAAGGCAGTTGAGCACACCCAGCTTCTGGGAGGCTGCCTTAGCAAGACTGGTAATATGGTCCTGCCAAATGAGAGCAGAAGAAAAAGAGACACCAAGAATATTGAGAGAAGATGAATGGTTGATTTTTGTATTGTTGAAGAATAAGGGATAGTCCGCTGGGAGATCCTGACGGGTAGATAGATGGAGAAATTGGGTTTTGGAGGCATTAAAGTTAACAAGGTTTTCTCTGCCCCAATTGGAAATAGTATTTAGATCAGAATTTAAGAGTTCTATGGCTTCATTACGTTTATCGTTTATCGTTAAGGAATTGCTGGCTGGGGCGTTCTGAAAAACTAATGGAGTAGTGTAAGGTTGAGTCGTCTGCGTATGAATGGATGGGAATTAAGGTACAGTTAAGGAGATCATTTATAAAAATTAGAAAGAGAATAGGAGATAGGACAGAGCCCTGAGGAACACCGGAGTTTATAGGGTGAGGAAGTGAACTTTGGCCGTCCACAACCGCGGCTATGGAACGGCCGGAAAGTAAATTAGAGACAAAGGCACAGATGGAGGGATAGAAACCGAAGGAGGGTAGTTTAGAAATTAAAGATTTATGCCAGACTCTATCGAAGGCTTTCGATATGTCTAGTGCAATAGAAAAAGTCTCACCGAAGTCCCGAAAGGAGGATGACCAAGAGTTAGTAAGATATGAAAGAAGATCACCAGTAGATCGACCCTTAAGGAAGCCATACTGGCGATCTGAGAGCAGATTATGAGAAGAGAAATGCTTAAGAAATTTGGAAGCAAGAATAGTTTCAAAAACTTTAGAAAGACAAGAGATGAGAGCAATTGGACGATAGTTGGAGGGTTGAGAGCGGTCACCCTTCTTTGGCTTGGCGATTATCAGTCCATGTTTATCTCAACCCATGCGCCCCCACCTTTAAATTAAATCAAGTTGAGTACATTGATAGTTACCCTTGCTTGTGTAACATAACTTTATATTCTTATATTAAATGGTTATATCCCCAACAATATTCCTTTGAAGGGTAAATTCTAATAGACTCTTTAATTACATTTCCCATATCTTCTATAAACCAATAGTTTCTAAGATATCTGCCCTGCATATCGTTTAATAGGGCTTGGTGAATCTTTAATGTGTGAGTGGAAATTCCTTTAATCGACTGAAAGGTCGGAGCGAGGACAGAATACACAGGCTAGTATTATATATGGTGTCCTAGGTTCGAATCCCGGGAAGATCACATGCTTTCATAAATTTCATCTGAGGGTGTTTGGTGTTGGAAGTGAAATTTGTTAATTAAGTTTGTTTATTCATATGTTGATCTGTCATAATGAACAACTATCGTATAAGAAGCCATAAAGTGACTTGGGTGCAGAGGGCATACAATTCTTACATAATTATTTATTAAGGGGAGGTTTCTAGTTTGTTTCCTACTCCTCCAGCAATCTTAAAATGTCACCCCCTTGACCCCCTTTCAAGATAAATTTGTACATTTTTCGGTAGAAAAATGTCCCAGCCAAAGGCCGGTTACTCTTAAATTACAGTCTCGCTATCGCTCGCCAGGTTAAATCGACACCTAAATTGCACGAAAGGTCTTAAAATTGACAGAATGGGGCGGAAATTCTTAAAATCACCAAACTAATGGGGCAAACGTCTTAAAATCTCAAAAGCAATGAGGCTAACCATGAGGGAGAAAGGGGTCAAGAAAAAAATCCCTCAAGTGGAGACCTCTCCTTAATTAAGTACAAAGTAAAGATAAATTTCGGCAAGGCAAAACAGCAAATGTCATGGAGTAATTGAATGAGCAACCAATGTGTCTGTAAGGCGGGTGTTGTGGGAGGCAAACATTTAAATATAATTAACGTTGAAGTCAGTCAGTCAGTCAGTCACAATTAACCCTTTCAAGCTCCGATACGCGTTTCTGTTCTGTTTCTGGCTACTATTAGACGATTTTATTCAGATTAGTAACGGTATATGGAAGTCAGAGGGTTTATTGAGATAGTATTTACCCTATTAATACCCACAGATACTTCCTAAGCTGCATAAAATCGTCCAATGATAGCCAAAATAAACTACTAAAACGCGTCAGAGCTTCAAAGGGTTAAAAGAAATAGTCGAAAATTGCAATAACAACCAAAAACCCTCAAACAATAATACTATAACAAAATAACACACACCACCACAATAATAATTCCCCTCAAAGGTTGGATCAACTAGTGTTAAGGGGAGATGGGCCGCTTTTCTGGTCCCCTCTCTCCCTCGTGTTAAGCCCCATTTGTTTTGAGATTATAAGACGTTCGGTCCATTAGTTTGGCGATTTTAACACCTTTCGCCCAATTTAGCTGTCAATTTTAAGACCTTTCGTGCCATTTAGGTGTCGATTTTTTCCTGGCGAGCGATAGCAAGCCTGTAATTTTAAAAGGAACCGGCCTTCGGCCCGGTCATTTTTCTACCGAAAAATGTACACATTTATCTTGAAGGGGGGTCTAGGGGGTGGTTTTCTTAGCTTGATGGAGGTGTAG
>CM064513.1:44574387-44616887 GCA_032716605.1 Paralithodes platypus | reverse complement strand
TAAACTATTAATCTACATTACTACTATCTATCTTACTATCTACCTATCTGTTGTCACAC
This sequence comes from Paralithodes platypus, assembly GCA_032716605.1. NCBI lineage: Eukaryota > Metazoa > Arthropoda > Malacostraca > Decapoda > Lithodidae > Paralithodes > Paralithodes platypus. The sequence continues at coordinate 44,616,828 of CM064513.1, read as the reverse complement.
TCCTTATTCTCTTTTATAAGTGGATGAGGAAGACAAAAGGCAAAACTGCCTATGACGAGTGCCTCCACCAGAGTTGAAAAAATGACCGGGCCAAAATCAAGGAATATTCGAGCCAAAATGCCTGGACCCACGGAGTTTGAAGCATAGGATGAGGAAAAGATGGATTTAGGGAGAGAGTTCCAGAGTTCTGCTGTTGAATAGAACAAAGAATAGGAATATCTTTTCACTCCTGGGTTGAAGAGTTGCACAGAGTAGGGGTGGGATTATGTTGCAAGACGGGTGCTACGTACTCTACGTAGAGGAGGTGGTATACATTGAGAGAGCTCTGACCTCGCAAGCAACTCCATACTTCCATCTTAGTGTCGGTCTACTTTTCCCCTCTGCCCTTCCACCTCATTCTCAGACACGTTTTCAGTCATTCTCAGACACGTTTTCAGTCATTCTCAGACACTTTTCAGTCATTCTCAGACACGTTTTCAGTCATTCTCAGACACATTTTCAGTCATTCTCAGACACGTTTTCAGTCATTCTCAGACACTTTTCAGTCATTCTCAGACACGTTTTCAGTCATTCTCAGACACGTTTTCAGTCATTTTCTCACGCCCCATACGCTCCAAATGATCGACTCACCCCAAGGTGTTCTCAATTCACTCTCTGCAGCACATCCACACCATGTCGCTCTCATACTTCCTCATTTGTCTGTCCATCTCTCCGTATGACTCCATTAACACTTTTATCCCTGCTGTACCAGCAATGTCTTTGTTCATTTATTCTAGGTATATTTAGACGATTTTGTGCAGCTTTAGAAGGATCTGTGGTAGTAAAAATGGTAAATTGAGATAGTTCGAAGCCTGTTAATTGCTGGAGGCCCTTAGATTGAATAAAATCGTCTACTGGTAGCCAGAATAAAGTTAAAAATAGAGAGAAAGAGATAGATAGATAGATAGATAGAGAGAGAGAGAGAGAGAGAGACAAGAGCGAGAAATTTACATAGATTTACAAATATACACTGGCCATGCAGACCTTTCAGTCCCTGCGAGGAGGTCGGGACTTAATGCTAGTAGAGATAGCACATTCAATATTAAGGGAAAGTGGAAGGAAAGGATACCAAAGAAGAAATCGAGAGAGAGAGAGAGAGATTTATGAGATATGTGTGTGTGTAGAAAGAGTCCTTCACATTAAGTTAAGGGGAGATGGGTCGTTTTTCTGGTCCCCTTTCTCCCTCGTGTTAAGCTCCATTTGTTTTGAGATTATAAGACGTTTGGCCCATTAGTTTGTCGATTTTAACACTGTTCACCCCAATTCGTTGTCAATTTTAAGACCTTTTGTGGGCCATTTAGGTGTCGATTTTTTTCCTGGCGAGCGATAGCGAGCCAAAAAGTTTAAGAGGAACCGTCCCGGCCGAAAAATATACAAATTTATCTTGAAGGGGGGTCTATAGGGGATGTTTTTCTAAGCTTGATGGAGGTCTAGCGAAAAAAAAACTAAGAAATAAAGGAATAAATGAATAAATAGGCCAAAAAAGCGACCCATCTCCCCTTTTAAGCACATAGGAAAAGAGCGTGTTGCCTGTGACGTCAATAGTGCCTAACTCACCACGACAACAACAACAACAACAACAACAACAACTCATTACACGGTGGTTCAAGGGATCGGGTCTTCAGTCTTTAGTTGGAATTATTATTTTCATTTGCATTTTTTTGTTCTCAACTTTTATTTTTGTCATTGAGGTTTTTTATTGTTTTGTCGATGTTTGTTTTAGTTTTCCCTCTTATCCCCTTTAATCTAAGAAATAATAATAACAATACTACTACTAATAATGATAATAATAATAATAATATTAATAATAATAATAATAATAATAATAATAAAAATAAAAATAATAATAATAATTATGATAATAATAATAATAATAATAATAATAATAATGATAATAATAATAATAATGATAATAATAATAATAATAATAATAATAATAATGATAATAATAATAATAATGATAATAATAATAATAATAATAATAACAATAGTTAGATATATAAATAAATTCCTCCTCAGAACCCCCCCCCCTTCCCTCACCCCCCACCCCTCCCTGCAAGCTAAATTAACACACATCCAAAAAAAAAAAACTTTTCGGTAAGAATATATCCCGGCTGAATATCATAATGTACAGTCGAGCTAATAAGTGATGTCACGGCACCAAGTATGTTTTGATCAATAATTGGTATCAGCAATAATTACACATGATATCTTCTTTTTCAGTGAGATATACGAACATATTCCCTACACTTACCCACCCTATTCAACATCTGACAGACATAAATACAGCACAGAGCAAGCCAAACGCAATGACAGCTGGGTCATGACTTATTAGCGCGACTGTACCATCAAGATTAGCTTACAATAGGGTAGCCAGATTCTTATTTTATCTTTGTTTTATTTTCTATTTACTTATTATTATTAGTAATATTGTTATTTTGGTTTAATACGACATCTTGTGGAAACCAAATTGTTAGTTGTAGATCGGTTCTGTTCAATTTGGCGTTGTTAGGTTCCGTCAGGTGTTCCTGCAAAGAAAATACAACAAATTAAGGGGAGGTATTTAGTTTGTTCCCTAGACTTCCATCAAGCTTAAAATTACTCCCCCTTGACCCCTTTAAAGATAAATTTGTACATTTTTCGGTAGAAAAATGTCCCGGCCGAAGGCCGATTCCCCTTAAATTACAGGCTCGCTATCGCTCGCCAGGAAAAAATCGACACCTAAATGGCACGAATGGCCTTAAAATTGACAGCAATGGGGCGAGGGTTATTAAAATCGCCAAACTAATGGGGCAAGCGTCTTTAAATCTCACAAGCAATGGGGCTAAACATGAGGGGGAAAGAGGTTCAGAAAAAAATCCTCCAGGTGGATATCTCCCCTTAATATCATCCAGTGGAGTCCAGAAGATCTGTAAGTGTCGATCAGATCTACTCATACGGTGTTGGCTCAGTCAGGTCCCTATCGATTTATCTATTTATCTATTGTATTTACTCAGGCCCATTCCCCACTTTCCCTATTTTGTTTTCTTTTCTTTTTCTCTCTTTTTCCTTTTGTTTTTCTTTCTTTTCTTTCTTTTTTTTTGGGGGGAGGGGGGGGGGGGGCCGACTCAAGACAGAGCAAGAACAGGGAAAACACAAAACACAACATAAAACAACGAACACACACAGATAAAACACAAATGCATACACATCTAGGTCAGGTCCCACTGTAGAAAAACACAAGGTTATAAAGACGGTTGGGAAAAGGTCTATACAATCATCGGGTATATTAATAGTGATAAACCTTGCTATGCCTTTGTGTTAGATGGGTATATTACCATCAATATAGTAGCTTATAACGGACACTTAACTACCTTCTACCTACCCATTATTTTTGAGAGTGTAGTCCCAATTCGGTGTTGGCACAAATTAGTGGTTGTGATAACTGGATATTGTTATAGTTGATAACAAAAAATTTCTATGTCTTTCTATTTCTTTGTCCAACTAAAGGTAAATTATCAGAGGCCAAGAGTACTTGGCTATAATGGAGATATTATAGTGAAATATGTGGCATTAAGGGGAGATGGGCCGTTTTTCTGGTCCCCCCTTCTTCCTCATGTTTAGCCCCATTGGTTTTCAGATTATAAGACATTCGGCCATTAGTTTGGCGATTTTAAGACCTTTCGACACATTTCTTTGTTGATATTAAGACTTCGTATAATTTAGGTGTCGATTTTTCCTGGCGAGCGATAGCGACCCTGTAATTTAAGAGAAATCGGCCTTCGGCCGGGAAATATTTATATCGAAAAATGTACAAATATATATTGAAGGAGGGTCTTGGGCGGGTGTTTTTTTTAAGCTCGATGGAGGTCTAGGGAGGAAACTAATATAATAATATATATATATACATAAAAGAGCAAATAAAAACGACCCATTTCCCTTTAATATAACGCAGATATATACAGTATATGTTTTACATTTTGTAATGAAGCATCGATAATTCAGTTGGTATGGGATTCAATGTACCGTCAGTTGAGATAAAGCGACTATAGTATTACAATTGATGCTGTTTGTAGCCATTGTTATATTCCTTCAGGTACAGACGACGACAAATATACAAACTCCGCACAGCAACATATCCTCTCCTACAGAAGATCATAACCCTTACAGTTTCCTGGAAGATTGGTAATATTAATGGGTTTGGATTTGATACCTTATACCACGTGGTTATCTCTTTCTATTATACATGTATATTAGGTGTTGCTCAGCTCACACTCTCGCTTGCTTCACTCGTATTAATCTGGGTTTGCAGCTGCGATCGCAACTTTTCCTGCAATATTACTGGGAAGTTGTGCAACCTAAGATTGATATGCATGCACTGTAAACATGCAAGGGTATAAAAAGGCTATGGAAGATTTATAAGCATTCATTGGATTTGTTGAAGGTGGTTTACTTTCTATAATTAGTGTATAATTATATAGGATAGGCTTATTACTTCAATGTACTTTTATATGGGTAGATTATTATGGACGCTTTCATTACCCTTGCCTTATCCATTATTGTGTACGGTGTGGTGGGCACAATAGATCCTACCGGAAATTCCTGAAGTTGCCGCGCCTGACACATTGCTTTGTATTGTAAGCGGCCTGGGCCCTGTAGGGGAGACGGACCGTATTTTTGTTTTCTTATTTTTGTCTATTAATTAATGTATTCCTTTATTTCTTAGCTTTCTCTCTAGATCTCCATCAAGCTCAGAAAATTATCCCCCTTCAAGGTACATTTGTACATTTTTCGGTAGAAAAATGTCCCGGCTCGCCAGGAAATAATGGATACCTAAATGGCACGAAAGATCTTTAAATTCACAACGTAATGGGGCGAAAGGTGTTAAAATCGCCAATCTAATGGGCCGAACGTCTTGTAATCTCAAAACAATTGGGACTTAACACGAGGGAGAAAGGGGACCAGAAAAACTACGTATCTCCCCTTAACCTCAACAGTCTATCAACCTCCCCTTAAATGTGGATATCCCGCAGTTCTCCAGCCTCCCTCTCCATCAATAATTATTAGTTATAAGCTACGTGTCGTACTTTCTCCAGCCTCCCTCTCCATCAATAAGTATTAGTTATAAGCTACGTGTCGTACTTTCTCCAGCCTCCCTCTCCATCAATAAGTATTAGTTATAAGCTATGTGTCGTACTTTCTCCAGCCTCCCTCTCCATCAATAAGTATTAGTTATAAGCTACGTGTCGTACTTTCTCCAGCCTCCCTCTCCATCAATAATTATTAGTTATAAGCTACGTGTCGTACTTTCTCCAGCCTCCCTCTCCATCAATAATTATTAGTTATAAGCTACGTGTCGTACTTTCTCCAGCCTCCCTCTCCATCAATAAGTATTAGTTATAAGCTACGTGTCGTACTTTCTCCAGCCTCCCTCTCCATCAATAATTATTAGTTATAAGCTACGTGTCGTACTTTCTCCAGCCTCCCTCTCCATCAATAAGTATTAGTTATAAGCTACGTGTCGTACTTTCTCCAGCCTCCCTCTCCATCAATAATTATTAGTTATAAGCTACGTGTCGTACTTTCTCCAGCCTCCCTCTCCATCAATAAGTATTAGTTATAAGCTACGTGTCGTACTTTCTCCAGCCTCCCTCTCCATCAATAATTATTAGTTATAAGCTACGTGTCGTACTTTCTCCAGCCTCCCTCTCCATCAATAATTATTAGTTATAAGCTACGTGTCGTACTTTCTCCAGCCTCCCTCTCCATCAATAATTATTAGTTATAAGCTATGTGTCGTACTTTCTCCAGCCTCCCTCTCCATCAATAAGTATTAGTTATAAGCTACGTGTCGTACTTTCTCCAGCCTCCCTCTCCATCAATAAGTATTAGTTATAAGCTACGTGTCGTACTTTCTCCAGCCTCCCTCTCCATCAATAAGTATTAGTTATAAGCTACGTGTCGTACTTTCTCCAGCCTCCCTCTCCATCAATAAGTATTAGTTATAAGCTACGTGTCGTACTTTCTCCAGCCTCCCTCTCCATCAATAAGTATTAGTTATAAGCTACGTGTCGTACTTTCTCCAGCCTCCCTCTCCATCAATAATTATTAGTTATAAGCTATGTGTCGTACTTTCTCCAGCCTCCCTCTCCATCAATAAGTATTAGTTATAAGCTACGTCGTACTTTCTCCAGCCTCCCTCTCCATCAATAAGTATTAGTTATAAGCTACGTGTCGTACTTTCTCCAGCCTCCCTCTCCATCAATAATTATTAGTTATAAGCTATGTGTCGTACTTTCTCCAGCCTCCCTCTCCATCAATAAGTATTAGTTATAAGCTACGTGTCGTACTTTCTCCAGCCTCCCTCTCCATCAATAATTATTAGTTATAAGCTATGTGTCGTACTTTCTCCAGCCTCCCTCTCCATCAATAAGTATTAGTTATAAGCTACGTGTCGTACTTTCTCCAGCCTCCCTCTCCATCAATAATTATTAGTTATAAGCTACGTGTCGTACTTTCTCCAGCCTCCCTCTCCATCAATAAGTATTAGTTATAAGCTACGTGTCGTACTTTCTCCAGCCTCCCTCTCCATCAATAATTATTAGTTATAAGCTACGTGTCGTACTTTCTCCAGCCTCCCTCTCCATCAATAATTATTAGTTATAAGCTATGTGTCGTACTTTCTCCAGCCTCCCTCTCCATCAATAAGTATTAGTTATAAGCTACGTGTCGTACTTTCTCCAGCCTCCCTCTCCATCAATAATTATTAGTTATAAGCTACGTGTCGTACTTTCTCCAGCCTCCCTCTCCATCAATAATATTAGTTATAAGCTACGTGTCGTACTTTCTCCAGCCTCCCTCTCCATCAATAATTATTAGTTATAAGCTACGTGTCGTACTTTCTCCAGCCTCCCTCTCCATCAATAAGTATTAGTTATAAGCTACGTGTCGTACTTTCTCCAGCCTCCCTCTCCATCAATAATTATTAGTTATAAGCTACGTGTCGTACTTTCTCCAGCCTCCCTCTCCATCAATAAGTATTAGTTATAAGCTACGTGTCGTACTTTCTCCAGCCTCCCTCTCCATCAATAATTATTAGTTATAAGCTACGTGTCGTACTTTCTCCAGCCTCCCTCTCCATCAATAAGTATTAGTTATAAGCTACGTGTCGTACTTTCTCCAGCCTCCCTCTCCATCAATAATTATTAGTTATAAGCTACGTGTCGTACTTTCTCCAGCCTCCCTCTCCATCAATAATTATTAGTTATAAGCTACGTGTCGTACTTTCTCCAGCCTCCCTCTCCATCAATAATTATTAGTTATAAGCTACGTGTCGTACTTTCTCCAGCCTCCCTCTCCATCAATAAGTATTAGTTATAAGCTACGTGTCGTACTTTCTCCAGCCTCCCTCTCCATCAATAATTATTAGTTATAAGCTACGTGTCGTACTTTCTCCAGCCTCCCTCTCCATCAATAAGTATTAGTTATAAGCTACGTGTCGTACTTTCTCCAGCCTCCCTCTCCATCAATAATTATTAGTTATAAGCTACGTGTCGTACTTTCTCCAGCCTCCCTCTCCATCAATAAGTATTAGTTATAAGCTACGTGTCGTACTTTCTCCAGCCTCCCTCTCCATCAATAATTATTAGTTATAAGCTACGTGTCGTACTTTCTCCAGCCTCCCTCTCCATCAATAATTATTAGTTATAAGCTACGTGTCGTACTTTCTCCAGCCTCCTCCATCAATAATTATTAGTTATAAGCTACGTGTCGTACTTTCTCCAGCCTCCCTCTCCATCAATAATTATTAGTTATAAGCTATGTGTCGTACTTTCTCCAGCCTCCCTCTCCATCAATAAGTATTAGTTATAAGCTACGTGTCGTACTTTCTCCAGCCTCCCTCTCCATCAATAAGTATTAGTTATAAGCTACGTGTCGTACTTTCTCCAGCCTCCCTCTCCATCAATAATTATTAGTTATAAGCTACGTGTCGTACTTTCTCCAGCCTCCCTCTCCATCAATAAGTATTAGTTATAAGCTACGTGTCGTACTTTCTCCAGCCTCCCTCTCCATCAATAAGTATTAGTTATAAGCTACGTGTCGTACTTTCTCCAGCCTCCCTCTCCATCAATAATTATTAGTTATAAGCTATGTGTCGTACTTTCTCCAGCCTCCCTCTCCATCAATAAGTATTAGTTATAAGCTACGTGTCGTACTTTCTCCAGCCTCCCTCTCCATCAATAATTATTAGTTATAAGCTACGTGTCGTACTTTCTCCAGCCTCCCTCTCCATCAATAATTATTAGTTATAAGCTATGTGTCGTACTTTCTCCAGCCTCCCTCTCCATCAATAAGTATTAGTTATAAGCTACGTGTCGTACTTTCTCCAGCCTCCCTCTCCATCAATAATTATTAGTTATAAGCTACGTGTCGTACTTTCTCCAGCCTCCCTCTCCATCAATAATTTTTAGTTATAAGCTACGTGTCGTACTTTCTCCAGCCTCCCTCTCCATCAATAATTATTAGTTATAAGCTACGTGTCGTACTTTCTCCAGCCTCCCTCTCCATCAATAAGTATTAGTTATAAGCTACGTGTCGTACTTTCTCCAGCCTCCCTCTCCATCAATAATTATTAGTTATAAGCTACGTGTCGTACTTTCTCCAGCCTCCCTCTCCATCAATAAGTATTAGTTATAAGCTACGTGTCGTACTTTCTCCAGCCTCCCTCTCCATCAATAATTATTAGTTATAAGCTACGTGTCGTACTTTCTCCAGCCTCCCTCTCCATCAATAAGTATTAGTTATAAGCTACGTGTCGTACTTTCTCCAGCCTCCCTCTCCATCAATAATTATTAGTTATAAGCTACGTGTCGTACTTTCTCCAGCCTCCCTCTCCATCAATAAGTATTAGTTATAAGCTACGTGTCGTACTTTCTCCAGCCTCCCTCTCCATCAATAATTATTAGTTATAAGCTACGTGTCGTACTTTCTCCAGCCTCCCTCTCCATCAATAATTATTAGTTATAAGCTACGTGTCGTACTTTCTCCAGCCTCCCTCTCCATCAATAATTATTAGTTATAAGCTATGTGTCGTACTTTCTCCAGCCTCCCTCTCCATCAATAAGTATTAGTTATAAGCTACGTGTCGTACTTTCTCCAGCCTCCCTCTCCATCAATAAGTATTAGTTATAAGCTACGTGTCGTACTTTCTCCAGCCTCCCTCTCCATCAATAAGTATTAGTTATAAGCTACGTGTCGTACTTTCTCCAGCCTCCCTCTCCATCAATAAGTATTAGTTATAAGCTACGTGTCGTACTTTCTCCAGCCTCCCTCTCCATCAATAATTATTAGTTATAAGCTACGTGTCGTACTTTCTCCAGCCTCCCTCTCCATCAATAATTATTAGTTATAAGCTATGTGTCGTACTTTCTCCAGCCTCCCTCTCCATCAATAAGTATTAGTTATAAGCTACGTCGTACTTTCTCCAGCCTCCCTCTCCATCAATAATTATTAGTTATAAGCTACGTGTCGTACTTTCTCCAGCCTCCCTCTCCATCAATAATTATTAGTTATAAGCTATGTGTCGTACTTTCTCCAGCCTCCCTCTCCATCAATAAGTATTAGTTATAAGCTACGTGTCGTACTTTCTCCAGCCTCCCTCTCCATCAATAATTATTAGTTATAAGCTACGTGTCGTACTTTCTCCAGCCTCCCTCTCCATCAATAATTATTAGTTATAAGCTACGTGTCGTACTTTCTCCAGCCTCCCTCTCCATCAATAATTATTAGTTATAAGCTATGTGTCGTACTTTCTTTAGCTGACACAGTAGTCATTGCATATTGATGCTTATAATATTTTAACGTCACCCATAATATTAAATAACATCTATTGATTTCTATATGGAAGAAGGTATTTTCGCGTTTGTTTTGTTATGATGGTTAATCATCCTTATAATTTTGCGTTTAGTAATTTCTAGCTACATATGAAAATTCCAACGAGTACCATATTATATAAGCACTTAGTGTAGTCATCTATAGTCTATTCGCTGTAAGTAGGCGAGAAATCATGACCTCTAACCTCTGTAACTCAAATACAACTAGAGTAATTGAGCTGATATTTCTAACATTTGGGAAATGTCATCAAGTAATAATGTGGCAATCTACAGCCAATTTGATCTAGCCCATTTTGAGTTACAGAGGATAGAGGTAACTTTTACTATATTATGACGTGTTTTGAGTTACAGAGGATAGAGGTAACTTTTACTATATTATGACGTGTTTTGAGTTACAGAAGATAGAGGTAACTTTTACTATATTATGACGTGTTTTGAGTTACTGAGGATAGAGGTAACTTTTACTATATTATGACGTGTTTTGAGTTACTGAGCATAGAGGTAACTTTTACTATAGTATGACGTGTTTTGAGTTACAGAAGATAGAGGTAACTTTTACTATATTATGACGTGTTTTGAGTTACTGAGGATAGAGGTAACTTTTACTATATTATGACGTGTTTTGAGTTACTGAGCATAGAGGTAACTTTTACTATAGTATGACGTGTTTTGAGTTACAGAAGATAGAGGTAACTTTTACTATATTATGACGTGTTTTGAGTTACAGAAGATAGAGGTAACTTTTACTATATTATGACGTGTTTTGAGTTACAGAGGATAGAGGTAACTTTTACTATATTATGACGTGTTTTAAGTTACAGAGGATAGAGGTAACTTTTACTATATTATGACGTGTTTTGAGTTACAGAGGATAGAGGTAACTTTTACTATATTATGACGTGTTTTGAGTTACAGAAGATAGAGGTAACTTTTACTATATTATGACGTGTTTTGAGTTACTGAGCATAGAGGTAACTTTTACTATAGTATGACGTGTTTTGAGTTACAGAAGATAGAGGTAACTTTTACTATATTATGACGTGTTTTGAGTTACAGAAGATAGAGGTAACTTTTACTATATTATGACGTGTTTTGAGTTACAGAGGATAGAGGTAACTTTTACTATATTATGACGTGTTTTGAGTTACAGAGGATAGAGGTAACTTTGACTATATTATGACGTGTTTTGAGTTACAGAGGATAGAGGTAACTTTGACTATATTATGACGTGTTTTGAGTTACAGAGGATAGAGGTAACTTTGACTATATTATGACGTGTTTTGAGTTACAGAGGATAGAGGTAACTTTGACTATATTATGACGTGTTTTGAGTTACAGAGGATAGAGGTAACTTTTACTATATTATGACGTGTTTTTCTTAATTTCGTAATAACTGACATTTTAGTATTGTAGGCCTACTCCCATTAGGATGTCGTGGGATGTCGTTCTAACTGACTGGTTCGAATCCTGGCTGAGGTCTAAAAATTTATTCCAGTAACGCACGCATAATTGTGAGATATTCTAAATATAAATGATACTTATGCGTTTGCCAAGAGGAGAATAAATTAAATAAATTCGTCCCGAGTTGCGTGCGGTTAACTATAAACGTTCCTTCTAGTGCACTCTGAAATATGGGCCCTACGATGTGGGATGGAAATAACTATCCCCAAGTAGGATTATCCTTCTCTTATATATATATATATATATATATATATATATATATATATATATATATATATATATATATACTGTATATATACTGTATATATATACTGTATATATCATATGTACGGTCGCGCTAATAAGTCAATACTCAGGGATCATTACGTTTGGCTTGCTCTGTGCTGTATTAATGTCTGTCAGATGTTGAATAGGGTGGGAAAGTGAAGGAACATGTTTGTATATCTCACTCGATATGAAGAAATGAAGCTTAGACATTGCTGATACCAATTATTGATCAAAACATACTTAGTGTCGAGACATGACTTATTAGCGCGGTTGTACAGTACCAGTACGTACACCGTATTTGCAGAGACAGAGAGAGAAAGAGGGGGGGGGGGGGAGAGAGAGAAGAGCAATCACCTGTGAGTGTAGTGGGGGTTTTTTTTTTTTTTTTCTATATTCCAACTTACTTCCTCTCGGGCATAGGCTGAGAGCCTTAACATTCACCGCTTTACAATGAACAGTGAAGCCCGTGAGGTCTTGTTCCAGTCTAGGGAGTGAGACATGTGAAGCACGTAGAGCACAACGAGCACCTGCCATCTTGCCTTCACATGAGGCACGGTGCTCACTCATGGCCCGAAACGACCCCATCCCTGAAGCCATCTCGTTCCCGTGCTTCACTGTCTCACCCGCTACACTCGGACTCTCACACTTACACACACACAACGCCACCTGTTGAGCAGATAACTCACCAGGCATTACACCCCTATAGCATATTTTGAATATGGGAATATTCATACAGTGCTATTTAATCAGGGAACAATGAGGGTATTTTATTGACGTTTCGGTGGGCTTTGTGGTAATGCACTGATACTAGGTACAGCACAAATTCCATCCCAATAATATCTTCCCATTGATACATCGGGATTTGAACCCGGGACCTTTGGATTACCAGGCCAGTGGCAAGACCACTCCACCACACCTCCCCTAAATCTTATCTTCCATTATGAATAAGAATCTTATTCTTCCATTAAAGGGCTGTGACTACAACAACAAACGTGACATGACCACGTGGACTAGCCATGTGACCCGATCCTTCAACATCACCACCACCACCACCCCTTCCCCATCTGTCACACACACACACACACACACACACACACATACCCACACACATACCCACACACACACGACCTTCAGATGACCTCCTATGTGACCCAATATGCCCATAAGGACACTACCTCTCTCACTCCTCCTCCTCCTTCCCTCATTTAGAAAACGGGATGGGGACAACCTTTTACGGGGACGCCTTTTGCATCCCCGTAAAAGGGGAGATGGGCCGTTCTTCTGGTCCCCTTTCTCCCTTATGTTGTGCTCCATTAGTTTTCAGATTTTAAGACGTATGCCCCATTAGTTTGTCGACTTTAAGACCTTTCGCCTCATTTCTTGTCAATATTAAGACCTTTCGTGCTATTTAGGTGTCTATTTTGTTCCTGGCGAACAATAGTGAGCCTGTAATTTATTCATGTATAGTTAGCCTGTAATTTAGGAAGAAAAATGTACAAATGAATCTAGAAGGGGGATCTGATGGATGTTTTTTTTTAAAGTTTGATGGAGGTCTAGGAAGGAAACTAAAAAGATAATAAATATATGAAATAATCGACGAATAAATAAACCCTTCCCCCTTAACCCTTTGAGTACCAGCGACGTGTGTTATATTTTTTGTCTAGCTATATTTAGACGATATTATGCAGCTTAAGAAGGATCTGTGGTAGTTATAGGGGTTGGTTGAGATAGTGTGAAGCCTTATTATTGCTAGAGGTCCTTCCTAAGCTGAATAAAATAGTCTAAACATTGCCAGAATATAATGAAAATTATGTCACTGGTACTGAACGGGTTAAGGGACACGGAGTCATAAATGCATATACACTGTCAAATATCCACTTGGGGGCATTTTGTGTAGGGCCACCCTCATAAAGGGGAGTAAGGCGTCTGGCAATAGATAGATAGATATTATTTTGAACACTTTAATTATACTTTTCACCCATATTTTGACTGTAGTCTAAATATATTCTGATTAGATAAAACAACAGCTGGTAATACATCTACAAATGTTTGTGTTATGGATAATAATACTCTGCAGAACTGGACGTACACTCATACATACACATATACCGACACACACATACCCACACATTCCACAAACACACCCACACATGCTTACATATATGCGTGTACTTGCTCATAAACCTCTTCTTATTAATACACATTTCATTTTTGCTATGTTCAGATTCTGTCATAATCTTTCTAATTATTTAAGCAAGTCTTTGGTGATAGTCTTTGCTATAATCTGAGGAATAACCCTTTAGTCTAGTATCATCAGTACTGATCAACAAAGATATATTTTTTACAAAAGCAAGCAAGTAGCAATAGATCTATTGATCCTTACGATGCTCATTGTTGTAGGAAAATATTGGACTACTAAAGGTACAATGCATCGCTATGTGATGCCCACAAAGGAGGGTGTTAAGGTAATACAAACAATAAAGCCACGATGGTCCCCAAGTGGACAGTCCCCAAGGTCAACCAACTCTTGTTACCGGGCCACCATCCACTTGTTACCAGGAGACGGTAACAAATCACAGTGATACGAAAAAAACGTTTGACACCTTGGACGGGTATCGAGCCTGGGTTACCGAGGTGAGACTCCATAAGGTTGGTATTCCTGGACAAACACCATTATTGTCGGCGGTAATTATTATCATTGTTGTGGTCAATCAATATAATATACTTGTTGTTGTAATGGCAATGATAAGTACTGGAACATTATTTACAGTATTCCCATTGCAATTACAACAACTAGCGTATCATATTAACTGTTTAGGAATATGTCAAAACTACAGTATTTACCACGAATGATGACGGGGGGGTTCTAAGATCACAAATCTAAGTACTACACCAGTAACCAGATGAAGACAGTGTGATTAGAGGGATGGTGTTCGTGAGCTGCAAATAGATTTTATGAACATAGCCTTTCAAAGAAGCACTCGCTATGCCATAATGTATGCAATAATAGCTTACTATCCGGTAACCAAAGTCAAATCTGCCAGAATAAGGTGAAAAGAAGTAGCCAGTTTCGTCAGCAGGTTGGTAAAATCACCGAGAAAATGCCTGAGTGACACTGCCTTGGTGTTAATTCAAAGGGCTATGTAGTCAATAATGCCAATAAACCCTGCTGCAGAACCAGTCAACAGCGAGGAAGCCCCAAGATGTCTGCATTGGTGCCCTCCCGTTCACCAGAGAGGCTACAGACTCCCTCAGATGTATTGATTGATTGAATGCATTTAATCAATCAATCAAGCAGGGACTTAATCGTAACAGCAATCGGTAAACCTCTGCCATAATAGTGCCACCGGTGTCATTCGCTTCTCGCCACACTTATATACATCCATAACAAACATGTGATAGGATACTTGATATGGGCTGGGCAGATGCCTGGTGAGTGCGGCTACGCGTTGTCACAGCGTTGATTGATTGGTTGACAACAAACATTTGGCAATGCTGGTGCAAGAAATATTGTTTGATTTATGTACCTAAATTCTACACGATCAGTATGTAAAGTATAACCCCACTGTTTGATAATTACGGCACCAAAATATGTCTGGTCTCTCCTACTTGAGGGTCTCTCTCCAGGCCTTCCCTTGTTACCGAGGTAGTGCTGGAGAGGCCAGAACTTGGATCTGATATCTTATATATTCATACATACAAGTTAGGAAAAAAAAAAAAAAAAAACGACCCTGACCCCTTTCACGCTAAATATGAGATTTTTTTTTTTTCGGTAGAAAAAAAGTTCTGACTGTATGCCGATTTCTCCTAAATTGCGAACTCTTTATCGCTTGCCCGGAAAAAAGGACATTGAAATGAGGCGAAGCATCTTATGATCACCAAACTAATGTTGCAAAAGTCTAAAAACATAAAAAAAATTATCGGCAACTCAGACCTGAAAGCTCGTACATTCAAGTTATACACGAGTCCAGCCAAATCTAGTTGTTTCTACCAATGTACAGTAAACAATTAAACTGAACATACTCTGGAAATCTAGTTGTTTCTACCAATGTACAGTAAACAATTAAACTGAACATAATCTGGAAATGTTGCCAGAATACAGTCGTCAGTCGATAGTTGCCGGGAAATGTGCTCGTGTGACAGTCCCTTTAAGGAGGGATGGGCCGGTTTTCTGGACCACTCTCTCCCTCATGTTTAGCCCCATTAGTTTTCAGATGTTAAGATGTTTGCCCCATTAGTTAGTCGATTTTAAGACCTTTCGCCCCATTTCTTCGTCAATATTTAGAACTTTCGTGCTATTTAGGTGTCAATTTTTCCCTGGCGAACGATAGTGAGCCTGTAATGTGGGAAGAACCGGCCTTCGGCCAGGACATTTTTCTACCGAAAAATGTACAAATTAATCTAGAAGGGGGATCTAATGGATGTTTTTTTTAAATTTGATGGAGGTCTAGGGAGGAAACTACAAATGAATACATGCAAAAATCGCCCAAAAAGTTACCCCCCCCCCCCTTTAAACCCCGTATGACAGGCGGGGCACTCTCTCCATCACTCCATCATGTTATCTATTAACTCATAATATGTTCTCCTTGCCTCTGAATGCATGGTATATTGTGTTATCTTTACCCTAACTGAATTGAATGTCGACATTTGTTATATAAACAGTTTTTCTTTTGTATCACCCCCCCCCCCCCCCCCTCTCTCTCTAATCTATTTAAGGGGGAATGGGCCGGTTTTCTGGACCACTTTCTCCCTCATGTTTAGCCCCATTAGTTTTCAGATGTTAAGATGTTTGCCCCATTAGTTAGTCGATTTTAAGACCTTTCGCCCCATTTCTTCGTCAATATTTAGACATTTCGTGCTATTTAGGGTTCGATGTTTTCCCTGGCGAACGATAGTGAGCCTGTAATGTTGGAAGAACCGGCCTTCGGCCAGGACATTTTTTCTACCGAAAAGTGTACAAATTAATCTAGAAGGGGGATCTAATGTATGCTTTTTTAAATGTGATGGAGGTCTAGGGAGGAAACTAGAAAAATAATGAATACATGCAAAAAATCGCCCAAAAAGTGAGCCATCCCCCCTTAAATATAATAGGCAGATATTTGCTATTATCCACGAGTCGCTTGCTGCACATAACCGTATATACAGTAAGTGAATACACAAACAAAACTCATATTTGTTCATTATTCACAAATTTAAAAATATATATATGTAAATCGTTAATACAAATGTCCATATATCGGTACGTTTGTTCATAGATTAAATTTGTCATATGCATAATATATAAACACTTACAGTATAATATTGAAGAATCGCATAAGAGAGCAAGGAATTATTTGGACAAGGACATTATTTTGTTTATCTTGTCACTTAATGACGAATGAGGCCCCAAAAGAAGGGAAGCAGGGATGATATCTCGCATAATACAGGTATTCCAGGGAAGTATTTGAACAACTGTGGCCATTTCAAATATTTTGAATATCATCCAAAACGGACTTTGGAAGACAATATTGCCCATACAAATTATCAGCTATAGCAACGTCACACGTATGGTATGCGAAAATAGGGTTGGATTATATCTTTGAATCTGGGCTTGATGAATGGTGACAGGGGGACTGATTTATCAAATGCCCCGCCCACTCAGGTAGGTCGCCTTTTCCAGTGTGTGTGCGTGTGTTTGTGTGTCCGGTTTGACATGTGGTCGTTTTGACATGTGTGTGCGTGCGTGCATACGTGCGTGTGTGATACAAAATCCTATACCCAGGCGATCTATTCGGGGCCAACCTAAGAGTGGGAGTTTTGACAAGTGCCCGATTTGACATTGGGCGAGTTGCTATTGACCTCCCCTCTGTGTGATACAAAAACCTATACCCAAGCGGGGACAACCTAAGACTTATTCGATATTGGAAAAACTGACAGTGGCCGAATTGAAAGGAAGGGAAGCAGTGATGATATCCAAGATAATACAGGTATTGAAAGGAAGGGAAGCAGTGATGATATCCAAGATAATACAGGTATTGAAAGGAAGGGAAGCAGTGATGATATCCAAGATAATACAGGTATTGAAAGGAAGGGAAGCAGTGATGATATCCAAGATAATACAGGTATTCGAAGACAGTATTTGGACAACTGCGGCCATTTTGGACCAGTTGTATTATTTACTGTGGTTTACATTAAAGTCTGTAGGGAAGAATTGAAAATATTGCCTATAAACATTGCTATAAACAGATTGGTACTGTCATACGTTTATTAGGTCAGGTTCCTCCCCTTGCCACACCTGGTATTCTACTGTTGTTGTTGTTGTTTTTTGTTGTTATCCGGCATCTCTATTTTTTACCCTTCTCCGTAGTAAGCGATATTACACAATGTTGGAGAAAAATGGTATTGTTCATTGGTGTATACATTAAGGCTCGTATGGTCAGATTAAAAAATATGGTCCTGAAAACCAAATTAATAAAAATATAAGAATGGCAACACGCTTGGAAACAACACGATGAGAGAGAGAGAATTGGACGTTTTGGCTGGACGTGGTCAAGATACATGGTCTAACATACGTGGTGACCCAAAAGTATTTTTGGTACGGGGTGGGCGATGTCAAGATATATCTGGCTTGGTATCTTTAAATCTGAACTCTAAGAATAGGAATATGGTGGAAACAATATGATGAAAGAGAGCGAGAGAGAGAGAGACGATGATGCATTTCGATTAGGTTTTGTATTATAATTAGACGATCATATTTAAAATAGCAAGGATATATTTATGAACGTCGGAAAGTTAACAGTAACAGTATTCACCCTTTATAATTCCCACGAGGACTGATTTCTCAGATACCCCGCCCACTCAGGTAGGTAGCCTTTCCCACCACTACCGGACAACCGCCGCCTTTTTGAGGGACATTGGCTGTTTTGTCATTGGACGTTTTGCCAATGGACGTTTTGGTTGGACGTTTTGGCAATGGACGTTTTGGTTGGACGTTTTGGTTGGACGTTTTGGCAATGGACGTTTTGCTTGGACGTTTTGGCAATGGACGTTTTGGCAATGGACGTTTTGGTTGGACGTTTTGGCAATGGACGTTTTGGCTTTGGACGTTTTGGTTGGACGTTTTGGCTTTGGACGTTTTGGCATGGACGTTTTGGCATGGACGTTTTGGCATGGACGTTTTGGCATTTTTCTCTTCTACTAATAACTTTATGAGATATTTAGTTCACAGACAAACAAACAAACGGATGTAATAACCCACAAGACGTCGGATCAGATAGTGTTAATTCACTGGTCAGTAATGAAAACAGAGACATGATCATTATTCGCCCGGTTCCGGTCAACAAACTACCCACACAATAATTGCTTGTAAAATTTGCCAGAAAATCCCTGGCGTGACACCTCCTTAACATTAGCGGTGATAATAATACTCCAATCATCTAACCGGACAAGTCTACCAACAGTCTTTATGTTTAGTTAAGGGGAGACTGGCCGTTTGTTTGGTCTATTAATTCATGTATTCATATATTTGTTTAGTTTCCTCCCTAGACCTCCATCAAGCTTAGAAAAACACCCCCTAGACCTTCCCTTCAAGATAAATTTGTACATTTTTCGGTAGAAAAAAAAGTCCCGGCCGTAGGCCGGTTCCTCTTAAAATTGCAGGCTCGCTCTCGCTCGCCAGGAAATAATCGACACCTAAATGGCACGAAAGGTCTTAAAATGGACAACGAAATGAGGCGAAAGGTTAAAATCGCCAACTAATGGGCCGAACGTCTTATAATCTCAAAACTAGTGGGGCTAAACATTAGGGAGAAGGGTGTCCAGAAAAACGGTCTGCCTCCCCTTAACTCTTTCATCATACGAGGACGCGTCTTCCCCCATTATTTGGGCAATCATTAATTAGCGATTGTATTCAATTTAGCAAGGAATTTCGGAATTCAGATTGTTAATTGAGATAGTATTTACCACTTGATTCCTAGAGATCCGTTTCTAAACTACCTAAAATTGTCTAATAATAGTCAGGATATAAGGAAGAAACGCGTCATCATATCCTGAAAGGGTTAAAGGGATGCAAATCTTCATCTTCTTCAGGTTCATAGCTGAGACAGGCATAGGGAAGGATACATGCACATATTGCGGCATGTGTTACTCTTTCAATATATTTTTAAGGGGGGTCACCTGCTTTTTTTTATCTTTCTCTCTTTTCTCTGGCTTGTATCCATTCGGCCCCATTCAGCCAACTGTTTTAAGACGTTTATCCCCATCCAGGTGTCGATTTCTTCCTGGCGAGCGATAGCGATCCAGCATTGTATGGAGAAATCCGGCTTCGCCGGAGAAATTTTTCAATAGAAAAATGTACAAATTTAGCTTGCTGTCAAAACAAAAATAAATATATGCTGGCTCGCTCCGGCTCGCCAGGAAAATATTGACACCTGGATGGGGGTAAACGTCTTAAAACAGTAGGCTGAATGGGGCCGAATGGATACAAGCCAAAGAGAGAGGGAGAGAAAGATACAAAAAAAAAAGCGAGGTCATCCCCCTTAAATGAACATCCTCTTTGGGATTAGTAAAATTGTCTGTTGGTGTTTGCATTCTTTTGTATAATTATTATTTCTTTGTGTGTTATGTCGAGTTATCCTGGATGCCTCTCTTTGACCTCAATTTGGGTGTTGCAAGAGCTGGCCCAACAACAACAACAATAGCTCGGCACGATAATGTGACAGAATGTGAAGCTATGCACTCCTGCCTGCCAATGAGTAAAGTAGATCAGAGGTCATGAAGACACTGCTGGAGGAGGAGGAGGGGGGGGGGGGGAGAGATGGGGAGGTGGAGGGTGAAGGAAGAAGTAGGGGACAGGGGGAGGAGGAGGAAGGAAATAAACAGGGAAGAGGAGAAGGGAGATAGAATGAAGAAAGTGAAGTAGAAGAAGAGGAAGGGAAAGGATGGGAGGAGGAGGAGGAGGGATAGCAGTGAACCACAACTGCGCAGTATCGTCCACAGCACCAAGCTCACGCACCCAAATTGCCACTAAATATAGATTAAGAAAAGAGGCAAAAATGATGAGAGAGAGAGAGAGAGACTATAGTATAGAAAGGAATGGTAAAGAATGTCTGGTACACTGTAAACAAATACGGGCATGAGAAGGGTAATTAAAGTGCCCGTATTAATAAATATGGTATGATGGTTAGAGCGTGTAAATCCTGTATGTGGTGTCCTGGCTTCGAATCCCGAGAGGATCACATGTTTTCATTAATTTAACTTAGGGGTTATTAGTGTTAAGAACGATATTACTGAATATCCGTATGGCACTACATTTGTTGTAATAAACTCATTTAATATAAGGATAGATAAATAAATTTACATCAATATACCCACTGATCTTATATACTTTTCTTATGCTCTTTTTACATCTTTGATATTTTAAAGTGTAGTTAGGTTAATTTAGACAGTTTTGACGGCTTTGATTCCCAGAGATCCTTCCTAAACTGTATAACCTAATGATAATTAGATTATGCTATAAACATGGGTTTAAAAAGACATGAAATGGGTAATTCAAATATCCATAATATAATGACCTTATAAAGGCAAATTGGTACTAATAAACTCATGTACTGTTAAGATAGAAAGGTAAATATCTACCAATATACCCAATATTCTATATACCTTTCTTGTTTCTCAAGGGGATATGGGCCGGTTTTCTGGACCACTTTCTCCCTCATGTTTAGCCCCATCAGCTTTCAGATGTTAAGATGTTTGCCCCATTAGTTAGTCGATTTTAAGACCTTTCGCCCATTTCTACGTCAATATTTAGACCTTTCGTGCTATTTAGGTGTCTATTTTTCCCCTGGCGAACGATAGTGAGCCTGTAATGTTGGAATTCGGCCGGGACATTCTTCTACCGAAAAATGTACAAATTAATCTAGAAGGGGCATCTAATGGATGTTTTTTTTTTAATTTGATGGAGGTCTAGGGAGGAAACTAGAAAACTAATGAATACATGCAAAAATCGGCCAAAAATGTTTTGCAATACATAATTATCAATGACAATGTTACTTTGGTCATTGTTACCCTTTTTACCCTATTATAGCTTGATTTTAGCATTTTCACCATATATTAATACAGAAAATAAATGCCTTTTTAATGCCTTTTTCATCGATAAATGCCTTGTTTTAGCCTTTTTTATCATTTATAAATGCCTTTTTGCTTGCCTATTTTAGTGTTTTTTAGTGCCATAACTTCCGGTCTTTAATAATTATAAATAGCGTCAGTGGTACTCAAGCGATTGATACAGTGTAAACAATCAAAGGTATCAAATTGGTATGAAAAAGGCATATGAAATAATTGAATATAAATAATGGTTATTTATCTTTCTATCCCTGTACAAAATGGGCATATTACCATCAATATACCTTTATAAAGATATATTATTATGGAAATTATAATTAACCTTTTCATACCCATAATGTTTATAGCATAATCTAATTATTAGGTTGTACAGCACACACACACACACACACACACACACACACACAGACCCCTAACCTTTTATAAATTAAAAGGACTAGAGCAACCAAGATGCTATTTCTACCTTTTGGAAACAGTAACGTCAACCAGGAAATAGGTGAACTTTACAGTAACAGCTCAATTGAAAACTTGCGAGTTTTGGTCTATAAGGAAGTTGGAGCCGTAAACATCGATATTAAACAAAAGTGGAATAATAATGTAGAGTTCTGATAGATAAAAAGTATGGTGAATTGAGGTTTATATATCTATAATTGTTCTACAACCGTATTTTAGCTGGTAATTCTGTTAAATATCGATGGCGACAGCTCCAACTTCCTTATAGCCTGAAACTCGCAAGTGGCCAATTGCCCTAGCCCGTTTTGAGTTACAGGAGGTTAAAGTTCAAGATTCAGGCCTAATTGTAGTGAATTGATTAAGAAATACACTATTAAAACTATTCGGTGATTTTTGCGATCACAGGAAAGGCAGCAATATTATCAACATTATACCGTCATTCTAAGGGTCACGAACATACCTAACCATGATCAATACTATTATAGTCTGTTTCATTTCAACTGACGGTAAATTGAAAAGTTCCCATCAAGATTTCTCAGTTGTTTTGAAGATTTTGTAATATAGACAGTGTGGTGTTAATGTATATAACCTTGGTGTTTATATGATGCAGATATAGACAGTGTGGTGTTAATGTATATAACCTTTGTGTTTATATGATGCAGATATAGACAGTATATGTGGTGTTAATGTATATACAGTAACCTTGGTATTTATATGATACAGATATAGACAGTATATGTGGTGTTAATGTATATACAGTAACCTTGGTGTTTATATGATGCAGATATAGACAGTGTGGTGTTAATGTATATAACCTTGGTGTTTATATGATGCAGATATAGACAGTGTGGTGTTAATGTATATAACCTTGGTGTTTATATGATGCAGATATAGACAGAATATGTGGTGTTAATGTATATACAGTAACCTTGGTGTTTATATGATGCAGATATAGACAGTATATGTGGTGTTAATGTATATACAGTAACCTTGGTGTTTATATGATGCAGATATAGACAGTATGGTGTTAATGTATATACAGTAACCTTGGTGTTTATATGATGCAGATATAGACAGTGTGGTGTTAATGTATATAACCTTGGTGTTTATATGATGCAGATATAGACAGTGTGGTGTTAATGTATAACCTTGGTGTTTATATGATGCAGATATAGACAGTGTGGTGTTAATGTATATAACCTTGGTGTTTATATGATGCAGATATAGACAGTATATGTGGTGTTAATGTATATACAGTAACCTTGGTGTTTATATGATGCAGATATAGACAGTGTGGTGTTAATGTATACAGTAACCTTGGTGTTTATATGATGCAGATATAGACAGTGTGGTGTTAATGTATAACCTTGGTGTTTATATGATGCAGATATAGACAGTGTGGTGTTAATGTATATAACCTTGGTGTTTATATGATGCAGATATAGACAGTATATGTGGTGTTAATGTATATACAGTAACCTTGGTGTTTATATGATGCAGATTATAGTGGTGTTAATGTATATACAGTAACCTTGGTGTTTATATGATGCAGATATAGACAGTGTGGTGTTAATGTATATACAGTAACCTTGGTGTTTATATGATGCAGATATAGACAGTGTGGTGTTCATGTATACAGTAACCTTGGTGTTTATATGATGCAGATATAGACAGTGTGGTGTGTTAATGTATATAACCTTGGTGTTTATATGATGCAGATATAGACAGTATATGTGGTGTTAATGTATATACAGTAACCTTGGTGTTTATATGATGCAGATATAGACAGTGTGGTGTTAATGTATATACAGTAACCTTGGTGTTTATATGATGCAGATATAGACAGTGTGGTGTTAATGTATATAACCTTGGTGTTTATATGATGCAGATATAGACAGTGTGGTGTTAATGTATATAACCTTGGTGTTTATATGATGCAGATATAGACAGTATATGTGGTGTTAATGTATATACAGTAACCTTGGTGTTTATATGATGCAGATATAGACAGTGTGGTGTTAATGTATATACAGTAACCTTGGTGTTTATATGATGCAGATATAGACAGTGTGGTGTTAATGTATATACAGTAACCTTGGTGTTTATATGATGCAGATATAGACAGTGTGGTGTTAATGTATATACAGTAACCTTGGTGTTTATATGATGCAGATATAGACAGTGTGGTGTTAATGTATATAACCTTGGTGTTTATATGATGCAGATATAGACAGTGTGGTGTTAATGTATATACAGTAACCTTGGTGTTTATATGATGCAGATATAGACAGTGTGGTGTTAATGTATATACAGTAACCTTGGTGTTTATATGATGCAGATATAGACAGTGTGGTGTTAATGTATATACAGTAACCTTGGTGTTTATATGATGCAGATATAGACAGTGTGGTGTTAATGTATATAACCTTGGTATTTATATGATGCAGATATAGACAGTGTGGTGTTAATGTATATAACCTTTGGTGTTTATATGATGCAGATATAGACAGTATATGTGGTGTTAATGTATATACAGTAACCTTGGTGTTTATATGATGCAGATATAGACAGTGGTGTTAATGTATAACCTTGGTGTTTATATGATGCAGATATAGACAGTGTGGTGTTAATGTATATAACCTTGGTGTTTATATGATGCAGATATAGACAGTGTGGTGTTAATGTATATAACCTTGGTGTTTATATGATGCAGATATAGACAGTGTGGTGTTAATGTATATAACCTTGGTGTTTATATGATGCAGATATAGACAGTGTGGTGTTAATGTATATAACCTTGGTGTTTATATGATGCAGATATAGACAGTGTGGTGTTAATGTATATACAGTAATCTTGGTGTTTATATGATGCAGATATAGACAGTGTGGTGTTAATGTATATAACCTTGGTGTTTATATGATGCAGATATAGACAGTATATGTGGTGTTAATGTATATAACCTTGGTGTTTATATGATGCAGATATAGACAGTGTGGTGTTAATGTATATACAGTAACCTTGGTGTTTATATGATGCAGATATAGACAGTGTGGTGTTAATGTATATAACCTTGGTGTTTATATGATGCAGATATAGACAGTATATGTGGTGTTAATGTATATAACCTTGGTGTTTATATGATGCAGATATAGACAGTGTGGTGTTAATGTATATACAGTAACCTTGGTGTTTATATGATGCAGATATAGACAGTGTGGTGTTAATGTATATAACCTTGGTGTTTATATGATGCAGATATAGACAGTATATGTGGTGTTAATGTATATAACCTTGGTGTTTATATGATGCAGATATAGACAGTGTGGTGTTAATGTATATAACCTTGGTGTTTATATGATGCAGATATAGACAGTATATGTGGTGTTAATGTATATACAGTAACATTGGTGTTTATATGATGCAGATATAGACAGTGTGGTGTTAATGTATATACAGTAACCTTGGTGTTTATATGATGCAGATATAGACAGTGTGGTGTTAATGTATATACAGTAACCTTGGTGTTTATATGATGCAGATATAGACAGTGTGGTGTTAATGTATATACAGTAACCTTGGTGTTTATATGATGCAGATATAGACAGTGTGGTGTTAATGTATATAACCTTGGTATTTATATGATGCAGATATAGACAGTGTGGTGTTAATGTATATAACCTTGGTGTTTATATGATGCAGATATAGACAGTATATGTGGTGTTAATGTATATACAGTAACCTTGGTGTTTATATGATGCAGATATAGACAGTGTGGTGTTAATGTATATAACCTTGGTGTTTATATGATGCATATATAGACAGTGTGGTGTTAATGTATATAACCTTGGTGTTTATATGATGCAGATATAGACAGTGTGGTGTTAATGTATATAACCTTGGTGTTTATATGATGCAGATATAGACAGTGTGGTGTTAATGTATATAACCTTGGTGTTTATATGATGCAGATATAGACAGTGTGGTGTTAATGTATATAACCTTGGTGTTTATATGATGCAGATATAGACAGTGTGGTGTTAATGTATATACAGTAATCTTGGTGTTTATATGATGCAGATATAGACAGTGTGGTGTTAATGTATATAACCTTGGTGTTTATATGATGCAGATATAGACAGTATATGTGGTGTTAATGTATATAACCTTGGTGTTTATATGATGCAGATATAGACAGTGTGGTGTTAATGTATATACAGTAATCTTGGTGTTTATATGATGCAGATATAGACAGTGTGGTGTTAATGTATATAACCTTGGTGTTTATATGATGCAGATATAGACAGTATATGTGGTGTTAATGTATATAACCTTGGTGTTTATATGATGCAGATATAGACAGTGTGGTGTTATGTATATACAGTAACCTTGGTGTTTATATGATGCAGATATAGACAGTGTGGTGTTAATGTATATAACCTTGGTGTTTATATGATGCAGATATAGACAGTATATGTGGTGTTAATGTATATAACCTTGGTGTTTATATGATGCAGATATAGACAGTGTGGTGTTAATGTATATAACCTTGGTGTTTATATGATGCAGATATAGACAGTATATGTGGTGTTAATGTATATACAGTAACCTTGGTGTTTATATGATGCAGATATAGACAGTGTGGTGTTAATGTATATACAGTAACCTTGGTGTTTATATGATGCAGATATAGACAGTGTGGTGTTAATGTATATACAGTAACCTTGGTGTTTATATGATGCAGATATAGACAGTGTGGTGTTAATGTATATACAGTAACCTTGGTGTTTATATGATGCAGATATAGACAGTGTGGTGTTAATGTATATAACCTTGGTATTTATATGATGCAGATATAGACAGTGTGGTGTTAATGTATAACCTTGGTGTTTATATGATGCAGATATAGACAGTATATGTGGTGTTAATGTATATACAGTAACCTTGGTGTTTATATGATGCAGATATAGACAGTGTGGTGTTAATGTATATAACCTTGGTGTTTATATGATGCAGATATAGACAGTGTGGTGTTAATGTATATAACCTTGGTGTTTATATGATGCAGATATAGACAGTGTGGTGTTAATGTATATAACCTTGGTGTTTATATGATGCAGATATAGACAGTGTGGTGTTAATGTATATAACCTTGGTGTTTATATGATGCAGATATAGACAGTGTGGTGTTAATGTATATAACCTTGGTGTTTATATGATGCAGATATAGACAGTGTGGTGTTAATGTATATACAGTAACCTTGGTGTTTATATGATGCAGATATAGACAGTGTGGTGTTAATGTACAGTATATAACCTTGGTGTTTATATGATGCAGATATAGACAGTATATGTGGTGTTAATGTATATAACCTTGGTGTTTATATGATGCAGATATAGACAGTGTGGTGTTAATGTATATACAGTAACCTTGGTGTTTATATGATGCAGATATAGACAGTGTGGTGTTAATGTATATAACCTTGGTGTTTATATGATGCAGATATAGACAGTATATGTGGTGTTAATGTATATAACCTTGGTGTTTATATGATGCAGATATAGACAGTGTGGTGTTAATGTATATACAGTAACCTTGGTGTTTATATGATGCAGATATAGACAGTGTGGTGTTAATGTATATAACCTTGGTGTTTATATGATGCAGATATAGACAGTATATGTGGTGTTAATGTATATAACCTTGGTGTTTATATGATGCAGATATAGACAGTGTGGTGTTAATGTATATAACCTTGGTGTTTATATGATGCAGATATAGACAGTATATGTGGTGTTAATGTATATAACCTTGGTGTTTATATGATGCAGATACGTAGTAGTTTTATATTCTTCCATTAACCCTTACTGTACCAGCGACGGATTTTTTATTTGATATCAGCTACATAAAAACGATTTTATGAAGCTTACGAAGAATGTATGGTAGCTAAAAGTATTAATTGAGATAGTTTGTAGCCTTTTAATCAGTATATATATATATATATATATATTGTATATTCTGTATATTCTGTATATGTGTTTATATATAAAGAATGCTTCAAAAAACGTTTTCCTACTGTTAAGGACGCATTCGCCATTAAAAGATAAGATGGAGAGATCTAGTAGTACCGAGAAATCAGTTGCTAAGGGAGTCAATTTACCCTCAGATGATATCAAACCCACAACGCACTATAAGATCCCTGTGTGCAATATAGCACACGACAGCCTGGAACACAACAGGTACGGATTGCAAGGGTGTAATTATTGTTTTGTATTACAATTCCAACCGTTTTCCAGGCTTGTTGAACACATTACTGATGAATATTACAAATATATTTGGTGTGATTCTTAGATGTGCATAACTGTTCAAATCCATACACTAACCAGGTGTAGCAGTTTATATTTTTCAGTTTATGTGACTGTAGCCGTTCTGACTGTGTTCATATCGGAGTGTGGCCGTTTGGACTAAGTAAACTATAAGGACAGTCAATAGTTATTCCCATTCACTAACGTATTCTTTATGCAAAACTATATCAACTATAAACTGAACACTTTAATGTAGCTGTAACCATGTGTGTGTGTGTGTATTTACCTATTTGTGTGTGTGTGTGTTTGTGTTTTTGTTTTGTCTATGTGGATTAGGGAGGCAAAAGGCAAAACTGCGTGTGACGAGTGCTTCCCCCAGAGTTAAAAGAGTGACAGGGCCAAAATCAAGGAATGTTCGAGCCAAAATGTCTGGACACACGGAGTTTGAAACAATTTAAGTCATAGGATGAAGGAAATATGGATTCAGGGAGAGAGTTCCAGAGCTCAGCTGTTGAATAGAAGAATGATTGGGAGTAACGTCTCACTCTTAAGTTGGAGAGTTGTACAGAGTAGGGGTGGGATTGTGTTGCAAGATGGGTACTACGTACCCTACGTAGAGGAGGTGGTATGCACTGAGAGAGCTCTGAGGAATACTGATTATTGTAGTAGTGATAGAATAGCGAGAGAGATGCAACATTGCAGCGAAGAGAGAGATTGCAGAGAGTCAGTGAGTGGACGGGAGTTAATGATACGAAAGGGTTTCCTTTCTACTTTGTCTAGAAGTGCTGTGTGATAGGATCCTCCCCACACATGTGAACAATACTCAATACAAGGACGCACTGTGCCCCTGTACAGAGCAAGAAGCTGAGGAGGGGTAAAGAACCCCTTGAGGCGGTTAAGCACACCCAGCTTCTGGGAGGCCGCCTTAGCAAGACTGGTAATATGGTCCTTTCAAGAGAGAGCAGAAGAAAAAGAGACACCAAGAATACTGAGAGAAGATAAAGGGTTGATTTTTGTATTGCTGTGTGTGTGTGTGTGTGTGTGTGTGTGTGTGTGTGTGTGTACTCACCTAATTGTACTCACCTAATTGTAGTATACAGGATTTGAGCCTAAGCTCGTGTTGTCCTGTCTCTCTCTCTCTACATTTATCCAGTTTTGCTTTAAAAGTTTGGATATTTCTTGCTCCCACCACCTCCCCATCCAACTTATTCCAACAATCAATGCTTCTATACGGGAAGCTGAAATTTCTTACATCAGGCTTACATACAACTTTCCTCAACTTACATTCATGACCCCTGGTTCTTCCCTCGTCCCTCACCACAAAATCTCCCTTATCGATCTTCTCAATACCCTTCACACACTTAAACATCATTATCATGTCACCTCTCTCTCTCTCCTCTCCCTCAGCGTTGGCAGCTTTAGCCTCTCCAATCTCTCCTCATATGGCAGGTCTCTAAGCCTAGCTATCATCTTAGTGGCAACTCTCTGAACTCTTTCCAGTTTTGTATTATGTTTTATAAGGTGTGGAGACCACACCACTGCTGCATACTCCAGTCTTGGTCGTATTATTGTCCCTATTAGCTTTGCTAACATCTCTTCATCTAAATAATTCAGAGCTATTCTCATGTTAGTCAACACTGCATAGGTTTCACCAGTTATTTTATTTATATGCTGTTCAGGTGACAAGCTATCTGCCATAACTACCCCTAGGTCTTTTTCTTTCCCAGCTTTACTAATTATTTCATCTCCTATTTTATATTCCCAAGAAGGTCTATATTTACTTTTTCCCATCTCAAGAACATGACACTTACTCATGTTGAATTCCATTTTCCAAGTTTGACTCCACTCATATAATTTATCTAGGTCTCTCTGTAATTCTTCACAACTACTCCTACTTGTAATATGCTTCATTAATTTTGCATCATCAGCAAACATAGATATATGAGCCTATTCCCATTTGAAGGTCGTTGATGAAAACCAAAAACATGATTGGGGCCAACACTGATCCTTGAGGCACTCCGCTTTTTACCCTTTTCCACGAGGAGAACTTTCCTTTTATTACTGTTCGCATTTCCCTCCCAATTAAATAGTTTTCCATCCACTTTAATAATACTCCCTCAACCCGCCCCACAGTCCTGAGTTTCCACAACAATATCTTATGAGGCACCTTATCAAATGCCTTCTTGAAATCTATGTAAATACAATCTACCCATCCCTCCCTCCCTTGTACAATGTCAATTACCCTATCATAGTAACTCAACAAATTTTTGGTACACGAATGACCTTTTCTGAACCCGAACTGCTTGCTTGAAATTATTTCCCTCTCCTCCAACATACCCACCCATCTTTTTCTAATAATCTTTTCACAAAGCTTGCATATAACACTCGTTAAGGATACCCGGCGATAATTTAGCGGGTCTTCTTTATTTCCATTTTTATATATTGGAATTATATTTGCTTGTTTCCATTCTAAGGGAAGTTCCCCCTTGTTTAATGAGTGTTGAACACTATTAAAAATAGGTCTCACTAGTTGTTCAGAACATTCTCTTAATACCCATCCAGCAATGTTATCTGGGCCCATAGATTTTCTCACGTCCAATTCTTCCAACAATGATTTTAGTTCATCCTGGTTGACTTCTATCGACTCTAGTCCCTGTATCTCGTTCAATTCCACCACAGGTTCTACATAGTCATCCTCCTCCACAAACACGGATGTTAATGTATCATTCATAATTTCACACATACCCACTGTGTCTTCATATAACTGACCCTCTACCCTAAGCTTTGTTATTTTGTCCTTTATTTTTGTTTTGCAGTTGCTATAACTATAGAACAGTTTGGGTTCTTTATTACATTTGTTTACTACATTTGTGTGTGTGTGTGTGTGTGTGTGTCGTGCATGTTAAGGTTAGCTGGCGGCGACTCTCTGACTGGGTTGAGAGTTGTGTCATTCTCACCCATTTATTACTCTCAAGGCAGTTCTTCTTATTTGGTTTGTTTATACATCTAGCACGTGTATGCAGTATGTAGCACGTGTATCTAGCATGTAGCACATGTATGCAGTATGTAGCATGTGTATGCAGTATGTAGCACGTGTATGCAGTATGTAGCACGTGTATGCAGTATGTAGCACGTGTATCTAGTATGTAGCACGTGTATGCAGTATGTAGCACGTGTATGCAGTATGTAGCACGTGTATGCAGTATGTAGCACGTGTATGCAGTATGTAGCACGTGTATGCAGTATGTAGCACGTGTATGCAGTATGTAGCACGTGTATCTAGTATGTAGCACGTGTATGCAGTATGTAGCACGGGTATGCAGTATGTAGCACGTGTATATAGCATGTAGCACGGGTATGCAGTATGTAGCACGTGTATCTAGTATGTAGCATGGGTATGCAGTATGTAGCACGTGTATGCAGTATGTAGCACGGGTATGCAGTATGTAGCACGTGTATCTAGTATGTAGCATGGGTATGCAGTATGTAGCACATGTATCTAGTATGTAGAATGTGTATGCAGTATGTAGCACGTGTATGCAGTATGTAGCACGGGTATGCAGTATGTAGCATGTGTATCTAGTATGTAGCACGGGTATGCAGTATATAGCACGTGTATCTAGTATGTAGCATATGTATGCAGTATGTAGCACGGGTATGCAGTATGTAGCACGTGTATCTAGTATGTAGCACGTGTATGCAGTATGTAGCACGTGTATGCAGTATGTAGCATGTGTATCTAGTATGTAGCACGGGTATGCAGTATATAGCACGTGTATCTAGTATGTAGCACATGTATGCAGTATGTAGCACAGGTATGCAGTATGTAGCACGTGTATCTAGTATGTAGCACGGGTATGCAGTATGTAGCACGTGTATCTAGTATGTAGCACATGTATGCAGTATGTAGCACGTGTATCTAGTATGTAGCACGTGTATGCAGTATGTAGGACGGGTATGCAGTATGTAGCACGGGTATGCAGTATGTAGCACATTTATCTAGTATGTAGCACGGGTATGCAATATGTAGCACGTGTATCTAGTATGTAGCACGGGTATGCAGTATATAGCACGTGTATCTAGTATGTAGCACGTGTATGCAGTATGTAGCACGTGTATGCAGTATGTAGCACGTTTATCTAGTATGTAGCATGTGTATGCAGTATGTAGCACGGGTATGCAGTATGTAGCATGTGTATCTATTATGTAGCACGTGTATGCAGTATGTAGCACGTGTATGCAGTATGTAGCACGTTTATCTAGTATGTAGCACAGGTATGCAGTATGTAGCATGTGTATCTAGTATGTAGCACGTGTATGCAGTATGTAGCACGTGTATGCAGTATGTTGCATGTGTATGCAGTATGTAGCACCTGTATGCAGTATGTAGCACATGTATCTAGTATGTAGCATGGGTATGCAGTATGTAGCACGTGTATCTAGTATGTAGCACGGGTATGCAGTATGTAGCACGTTTATCTAGTATGTAGCACGGGTATGCAGTATGTAGCACGTGTATCTAGTATGTAGCACGGGTATGCAGTATGTAGCACATGTATCTAGTATGTAGCATGTGTATGCAGTATGTAGCATGGGTATGCAATATGTAGCACGTGTATCTAGTATGTAGCATGGGTATGCAGTATATAGCACGTGTATCTAGTATGTAGCACATGTATGCAGTATGTAGCATGTGTATCTAGCATGTAGCATGGGTATGAAGTATGTAGCACGTGTATCTAGTATGTAGCACGTGTATGCAGTATGTAGCACATGTATGCAGTATGTAGCATGTGTATCTAGTATGTAGCATGAGTATGCAGTATATAGCATGTGTATCTAGTATGTAGCACATGTATGCAGTATGTAGCTCAGGTATGCAGTATGTAGCACGTGTATCTAGTATGTAGCACGGGTATGCAGTATGTAGCATGTGTATCTAGTATGTAGCACGTGTATGCAGTATGTAGCACGTGTATCTAGTATGTAGCACGTGTATGCAGTATGTAGCACGGGTATGCAGTATGTAGCACAGGTATGCAGTATGTAGCACGTTTATCTAGTATGTAGCACGTGTATGCAATATGTAGCACGTGTATCTAGTATGCAGCACGGGTATGCAATATGTAGCACGTGTATCTAGTATGTAGCACGTGTATGCAGTATGTAGCACGTGTATGCGGTATGTAGCACGTGTATGCAGTATGTAGCGCGTGTATGCAGTATGTAGCATGTGTATCTAGTATGTAGCATGTGTATCTAGTATGTAGCACGGGTATGCAGTATATAGCACGTGTATCTAGTATGTAGCACGTGTATGCAGTATGTAGCACGTGTATGCAGTATGTAGCACGTTTATCTAGAATGTAGCACGTGTATGCATTATGTAGCATGGGTATGCAGTATGTAGCACGTGTATCTAGTATGTAGCACATGTATGCAGTATGTAGCACGTGTATGCACTATATAGCACGGGTATGCAGTATGTAGCATGTGTATCTATTATGTAGCACGTGTATGCAGTATGTAGCACGTGTATGCAGTATGTAGCACGTGTATGCAGTATTTAGCACGTGTATGCAGTATGTAGCATGTGCATCTAGTATGTAGCACGGGTATGCAGTATGTAGCACGAGTATCTAGTATGTAGCACAGGTATGCAGTATGTAGCACGTTTATCTAGTATGTAGCACGGGTATGCAGTATGTAGCACGTGTATGCAGTATGTAGCACGTGCATGCAGTATGTAGCACGTTTATCTAGTATGTAGCACATGTATGCAGTATGTAGCACGTGTATCTAGTATGTAGCACGGGTATGCAGTATGTAGCACGTGTATCTAGTATGTAGCACGGGTATGCATTATGTAGCACGCGTATGCAGTATGTAGCACGGGTATGCAGTATGTAGCACGTTTATCTAGTATGTAGCACGGGTATGCAGTATGTAGCACGTTTATCTAGTATGTAACACGGGTATGCAGTATGTAGCACGTGTATCTAGTATGTAGCATGTGTATGCAGTATGTAGCACGTGTATGCAGTATGTAGCACGTGTATGCAGTATGTAGCACGTGTATGCAGTATGTAGCACGTGTATCTAGTATGTAGCACGTGTGTGCAGTATGTAGCACGTGTATGCAGTATGTAGCACGTGTATGCAGTATGTAGCATGTGTATGCAGTATGTAGCACGTGTATGCAGTATATAGCACATGTATGCAGTATGTAGCACGTGTATCTAGTATGTAGCATGTGTATGCAGTATGTAGCACATGTATGCAGTATGTAGCACGTGTATGCAGTATGTAGCACGTTTATCTAGTATGTAGCACGGGTATGCAGTATGTAGCATGTGTATCTAGTATGTAGCACGGGTATGCAGTATGTAGCACGTGTCTGCAGTATGTAGCACGTGTATGCAGTATGTAACACGTTTATCTAGTATGTAGCATGGGTATGCAGTATGTAGCATGTTTATCTAGTATGTAGCACGGGTATGCAGTATGTAGCACGTGTATGCAGTATGTAGCACGTGTATGCAGTATGTAGCACGTTTATCTAGTATGTAGCACGGCTATGCAGTATGTAGCATGTGTATCTAGTATGTAGCACGTGTATGCAGTATGTAGCATGTGTATGCAGTATGTAGCACGTGTATGCAGTATGTAGCACGTGTATGCAGTGTGTAGCACGTGTATCTAGTATGTAGCACGTGTATGCAGTATGTAGCACGGGTATGCAGTATGTAGCACATGTATGCAGTATGTAGCACGGGTATGCAGTATGTAGCACGTGTATCTAGTATGTAGCACGGGTATGCAGTATGTAGCCTGTGTATCTAGTATGTAGCACGTGTATGCAGTATGTAGCATGAGTATGCAGTATGTAGCACGGGTATGCAGTATGTAGCACGGGTATGCAGTATGTAGCACGTGTATGCAGTATGTAGCATGTGTATCTAGTATGTAGCACGGGTATGCAGTATGTAGCACGTGTATGCAGTATGTAGCATGTGTATGCAGTATGTAGCATGGGTATGCAGTATATAGCATGTGTATCTAGTATGTAGCATGGGTATGCAGTATGTAGCACGTGTATCTAGTATGTAGCACGGGTATGCAGTATGTAGCACGTCTATCTAGTATGTAGCACGGGTATGCAGTATGTACCACGTGTATGCAGTATGTAGCACGTGTATGCAGTATGTAGCACGGGTATGCAGTATGTAGCACGGGTATGCAGTATGTAGCACGTGTATCTAGTATGTAGCACGGGTATGCAGTATGTAGCACGTGTATCTAGTATGTAGCACGTGTATGCAGTATGTAGCACGTGTATGCAGCATGTAGCACGTGCATGCAGTATGTAGCACATTTATGCAGTATGTAGCACGGGTATGCAGTATGTAGCACATGTATCTAGTATGTAGCATGGGTATGCAGTATGTAGCATATGTATCTAGTATGTAGCACGTGTATGCGGTATGTAGCATGTGTATCTAGTATGTAGCACGGGTATGCAGTATATAGCACGTGTATGCAGTATGTAGCATGTGTATCTAGTATGTAGCACGTGTATGCAGTATGTAGCACGTGTATGCAGTATGTAGCATGTGTATCTAGTATGTAGCACGGGTATGCAGTATGTAGCACATGTATCTAGTATGTAGCACGGGTATGCAGTTTATAGCATGTGTATCTAGTATGTAGCACATGTATGCAGTATGTAGCACGGGTATGCAGTATGTAGCACATGTATCTAGTATGTAGCACGGGTATGCAGTATGTAGCATGTGTATCTAGTATGTAGCACGTGTATACAGTATGTAGCACGGGTATGCAGTATGTAGCATGGGTATGCAGTATGTAGCACGTTTATCTAGTATGTAGCACGTGTATGCAATATGTAGCATGTGTATCTAGTATGTAGCACGTGTATGCAATATGTAGCACGTGTATCTAGTATGTAGCACGTGTATGCAGTATGTAGCACATGTATGCAGTATGTAGCACGTGTATGCAGTATGTAGCACGTGTATGCAGTATGTAGCACGTGTATCTAGTATGCAGCACGTGTATCTAGTATGTAGCATGGGTATGCAGTATATAGCACGTGTATCTAGTATGTAGCATGTGTATGCAGTATGTAGCACGTGTATGCAGTATGTAGCACGTTTATCTAGTATGTAGCACGTGTATGCAGTATGTAGCATGGGTATGCAGTATGTAGCATGTGTATCTAGTATGTAGCACATGTATGCAGTATGTAGCACGTGTATGCAGTATGTAGCACGGGTATGCAGTAGGTAGCATGTGTATCTAGTATGTAGCACGTGTATGCAGTATGTAGCACGTGTATGCAGTATGTAGCACGTGTATGCAGTATGTAGCACGTGTATGCAGTATGTAGCACGTGTATCTAGTATGTAGCATGGGTATGCAGTATGTAGCACGTGTATCTAGTATGTAGCACAGGTATGCAGTATGTAGCACTTTTATCTAGTATGTATCATGGGTATGCAGTATGTAGCACGTGTATGCAGTATGTAGCACGTGTATGCAGTATGTAGCACGTTTATCTAGTATGTAGCACATGTATGCAGTATGTAGCACATGTATCTAGTATGTAGCACGGGTATGTAGTATGTAGCACGTGTATCTTGTATGTAGCATGGGTATGCAGTATGTAGCACGTGTATGCAGTATGTAGCACGGGTATGCAGTATGTAGCACGTCTATCTAGTATGTAGCACGGGTATGCAGTATGTAGCACGTTTATCTAGTATGTAACACAGGTATGCAGTATGTAGCACGTGTATCTAGTATGTAGCATGTGTATGCAGTATGTAGCACGTGTATGCAGTAAGTAGCACGTGTATGCAGTATGTAGCATGTGTATGCAGTATGTAGCACGTGTATGCAGTATGTAGCACGTGTATCTAGTATGTAGCACGTGTATGCAGTATGTAGCACGTGTATGCAGTATATAGCACATGTATGCAGTATGTAGCACGTGTATCTAGTATGTAGCACGTGTATGCAGTATGTAGCACGTGTATGCAGTATGTAGCACGTGTATGCAGTATGTAGCACGTTTATCTAGTATGTAGCACGGGTATGCAGTATGTAGCATGTGTATCTAGTATGTAGCACGGGTATGCAGTATGTAGCACGTGTATGCAGTATGTAGCACGTGTATGCAGTATGTAACACGTTTATCTAGTATGTAGCACGGGTATGCAGTATGTAGCACGTGTATCTAGTATGTAGCACGGGTATGCAGTATGTAGCACGTGTATGCAGTATGTAGCACGTGTATGCAGTATGTAGCACGTGTATCTAGTATGTAGCACGTGTATGCAGTATGTAGCACGGGTATGCAGTATGTAGCAGGTGTATGCAGTATGTAGTACGGGTATGCAGTATGTAGCATGTGTATCTAGTATGTAGCACATGTATGCAGTATGTAGCACGGATATGCAGTATGTAGCACGGGTATGCAGTATGTAGCACGTGTATGCAGTATGTAGCACGTGTATCTAGTATGTAGCATGGGTATGCAGTATGTAGCACGTGTATGCAGTATGTAGCATGTATATGCAGTATGTAGCACGGGTATGCATTATATAGCATGTGTATCTAGTATGTAGCATGGGTATGCAGTATGTACCACGTGTATCTAGTATGCAGCACGGGTATGCAGTATGTAGCACGTGTATCTAGTATGTAGCACGGGTATGCAGTATGTACCACGTGTATGCAGTATGTAGCATGTGTATGCAGTATGTAGCACGGGTATGCAATATGTAGCACGGGTATGCAGTATGTAGCACGTGTATCTAGTATGTAGCACGGGTATGCAGTATGTAGCACGTGTATCTAGTATGTAGCATGTGTATGCAGTATGTAGCACGTGTATGAAGTATGTAGCACGTGTATGCAGTATGTAGCGCGTGTATGCAGTATGTAGCATGGGTATGCAGTATGTAGCACATGTATCTAGTATGTAGCACGGGTATGCAGTATGTAGCACGTGTATGCAGTATGTAGCACGGGTATGCAGTATGTACCACGTGTGTGCAGTATGTAGCATGTGTATGCAGTATGTAGCACGGGTATGCAGTATGTAGCACGGGTATGCAGTATGTAATAATAATAATAATAATAATAATAATAATAAGCATGTTACTTATTTCTCATAAGCGCCAATTTTTCCGAAGAATTCACTAGCGCTCGAAAAGAGAAAGAAAAAAGAACAAAAATCAATGCATCAAAAGAAGGCTTATATACAACACACATTTAACAATCACTAGCAGTGGCAAAATAGCCTAAACTCTATAGCCATCTGTCATGACACCTCTCTCAAGATCATAGCTTCTCTCAAAGAGAAAAGTCTTAAGTTGTCTCTTGAAGCATTCAACAGAACTCAGTTGTCTCATGGACAGCGGCAACCTGTTATACAACCTCGGAGCCATGTAGGAGAATGACCTCTCAAAGAAAGAAGACTGCTGGAAAGCCCTTGGTTCATCAAGACGAAAAGGGTCATTGTCATGACGCACAACTACACCATGGTGTGCCGGTGGGCGCCTTAGCAGCTCCGCAAGGTACCTAGGCTCACCAAATTTGAGAACCTTAAAAGTCACCAAACACAACTTAAATTCTATTCTTGCTCTTACTGGCAGCCAGTGCAGTTCTATGTGAAGAGATGTAGTAGGAGTTCTAGGTAGAACACCAAGCATGTAGCACGTGTATCTAGTATTTAGCACGGGTATGCAATATGTAGCATGTGTATCTAGTATGTAGCATGGGTATGCAGTATATAGCACGTGTATGCAGTATGTAGCATGTGTATCTAGTATGTAGCACGTGTATGCAGTATGTAGCACGTGTATGCAGTATGTAGCATGTGTATCTAGTATGTAGCATGGGTATGCAGTATGTAGC
The DNA here is from genome assembly GCA_032716605.1 of Paralithodes platypus. NCBI lineage: Eukaryota > Metazoa > Arthropoda > Malacostraca > Decapoda > Lithodidae > Paralithodes > Paralithodes platypus. The sequence continues at coordinate 44,577,387 of CM064513.1, read as the reverse complement.
ACATGTATCTAGTATGTAGCACGGGTATGCAGTATGTAGCACATGTATCTAGTATGTAGCACGGGTATGCAGTATGTAGCACATGTATCTAGTATGTAGCACGTGTATGCAGTATGTAGCATGTGTATCTAGTATGTAGCACGGGTATGCAGTATATAGCACGTGTATGCAGTATGTAGCATGTGTATCTAGTATGTAGCACATGTATGCAGTATGTAGCACGTGTATGCAGTATGTAGCATGTGTATCTAGTATGTAGCATGGGTATGCATTATGTAGCACATGTATCTAGTATGTAGCACGGGTATGCACTATGTAGCACGTGTATGCAGTATGTAGCATGTGTATCTAGTATGTAGCACGGGGATGCAGTATGTAGCACGTGTATCTAGTATGTAGCACGTGTATGCAGTATGTAGCATGTGTATCTAGTATGTAGCACGGGTATGCAGTATGTAGCATGTGTATCTAGTATGTAGCACGTGTATGCAGTATGTAGCATGTGTATCTAGTATGTAGCACAGGTATGCAGTATGTAGCATGTGTATCTAGTATGTAGCTCGGGTATGCAGTATGTAGCACGTTTATCTATTATGTAGCACGGGTATGCAGTATGTAGCACGGGTATGCAGTATGTAGCACGTGTATGCAGTATGTAGCACGGGTATGCAGTATGTAGCACGTGTATGCAGTATGTAGCACAGGTATGCAGTATGTAGCACGTGTATGCAGTATGTAGCACGGGTATGCAGTATGTAGCACGTGTATCTAGTATGTAGCACGGGTATGCAGTATGTAGCACGTGTATCTAGTATGTAGCACGGGTATGCAGTATGTAGCACGGGTATGCAGTATGTAGCATGGGTATGCAGTATGTAGCACGTGTATGCAGTATGTAGCACGGGTATGCAGTATGTAGCACGTGTATCTAGTATGTAGCACGGGTATGCAGTATGTAGCACGGGTATGCAGTATGTAACACGTGTAGCTAGTATATAGCACGTGTATGCATTATGTAGCACGTGTATCTAGTATGGTGCACGTGTATGCAGTATGTAGCACGGGTATGCAGTATGTAGCACATGTATGCAGTATGTAGCACGTGTATGCAGTATGTAGCACGTGTATGCAGTATGTAGCACGTGTATCTAGTATGTAGCATGGGTATGCAGTATGTAGCACGTGTATCTAGTATGTAGCACAGGTATGCAGTATGTAGCACTTTTATCTAGTATGTATCATGGGTATGCAGTATGTAGCACGTGTATGCAGTATGTAGCACGTGTATGCAGTATGTAGCACGTTTATCTAGTATGTAGCACATGTATGCAGTATGTAGCACATGTATCTAGTATGTAGCACGGGTATGTAGTATGTAGCACGTGTATCTTGTATGTAGCATGGGTATGCAGTATGTAGCACGTGTATGCAGTATGTAGCACGGGTATGCAGTATGTAGCACGTCTATCTAGTATGTAGCACGGGTATGCAGTATGTAGCACGTTTATCTAGTATGTAACACAGGTATGCAGTATGTAGCACGTGTATCTAGTATGTAGCATGTGTATGCAGTATGTAGCACGTGTATGCAGTATGTAGCACGTGTATGCAGTATGTAGCATGTGTATGCAGTATGTAGCACGTGTATCTAGTATGTAGCACGTGTATGCAGTATGTAGCACGTGTATGCAGTATATAGCACATGTATGCAGTATGTAGCACGTGTATCTAGTATGTAGCACGTGTATGCAGTATGTAGCACGTGTATGCAGTATGTAGCACGTGTATGCAGTATGTAGCACGTTTATCTAGTATGTAGCACGGGTATGCAGTATGTAGCATGTGTATCTAGTATATAGCACGGGTATGCAGTATGTAGCACGTGTATGCAGTATGTAGCACGTGTATGCAGTATGTAACACGTTTATCTAGTATGTAGCACGGGTATGCAGTATGTAGCACGTGTATCTAGTATGTAGCACGGGTATGCAGTATGTAGCACGTGTATGCAGTATGTAGCACGTTTATGCAGTATGTAGCACGTGTATCTAGTATGTAGCACGTGTATGCAGTATGTAGCACGGGTATGCAGTATGTAGCACGTGTATGCAGTATGTAGCACGGGTATGCAGTATGTAGCATGTGTATCTAGTATGTAGCACATGTATGCAGTATGTAGCACGGGTATGCAGTATGTAGCACGGGTATGCAGTATGTAGCACGTGTATGCAGTATGTAGCACGTGTATCTAGTATGTAGCATGGGTATGCAGTATGTAGCATGTGTATGCAGTATGTAGCATGTGTATGCAGTATGTAGCACGGGTATGCATTATATAGCATGTGTATCTAGTATGTAGCATGGGTATGCAGTATGTACCACGTGTATCTAGTATGCAGCACGGGTATGCAGTATGTAGCACGTGTATCTAGTATGTAGCACGGGTATGCAGTATGTACCACGTGTATGCAGTATGTAGCATGTGTATGCAGTATGTAGCACGGGTATGCAATATGTAGCACGGGTATGCAGTATGTAGCACGTGTATCTAGTATGTAGCACGGGTATGCAGTATGTAGCACGTGTATCTAGTATGTAGCATGTGTATGCAGTATGTAGCACGTGTATGAAGTATGTAGCACGTGTATGCAGTATGTAGCGCGTGTATGCAGTATGTAGCATGGGTATGCAGTATGTAGCACATGTATCTAGTATGTAGCACGGGTATGCAGTATGTAGCACGTGTATGCAGTATGTAGCACGGGTATGCAGTATGTACCACGTGTGTGCAGTATGTAGCATGTGTATGCAGTATGTAGCACGGGTATGCAGTATGTAGCACGGGTATGCAGTATGTAATAATAATAATAATAATAATAATAATAATAAGCATGTTACTTATTTCTCATAAGCGCCAATTTTTCCGAAGAATTCACTAGCGCTCGAAAAGAGAAAGAAAAAAGAACAAAAATCAATGCATCAAAAGAAGGCTTATATACA
>CM064513.1:44469387-44569387 GCA_032716605.1 Paralithodes platypus | reverse complement strand
AATAAAATTGTTTAATGGTGGCGTCACACGATTCCATGTATCCAATACAAGGCTCGGAGTCAATGTGTCGGATTGCTAATATACTACAGAGAAGTTTGTTATTCAACCAGTGCTATTTATATCTTTATTTTATTATATAGTTTGTAGGTTCAAAATCAAGAGAAACAAAAACTTGAAAAATGAATAAATTAACCAAATGCTAAAGAAGAAAAAAACATATAATGCAGATAACAGACTCCGATACAGATTATTGGATACAGGTTCTTGTGTGACACCAACGACAAGAAAAGAAAAGTCTATGTTGTAAACTGAGAGGATTAGTAAGGGGAAAGAGTCAGGTGATGGTATTGAGGGATAAGTCTTTACAACGACACCTCCAAGAGTGTTGAGAGGGGAGAAGGGGTGTTGGAGAGAGAGGAGGCTGTTGCAGTGGCTTTGTTATGTGTGTTATTAGTCATATACGTCGTCAAGGTGTCCCCCGACTGGGTGCGAGCATGTGAAACACGCTTGGGCGTACTACCACACCCACTAGATATGTCCGCCTTGGCAGGGATCGAACCCAGGCTGGGTCAAGCAGATTCGTGCTATCCACTCGGCCATCTCGGCCAAGGAAATAGGGAAATGTGAAAGGGAGAGATATAGGTCTGGATATCAATAATTGCTCTCTCTTTCTCTCTCTGTTAATTAGCGGAGAGATAGAGAGACATATATGTAGCTACAACACATAACATTATTAGCATCACAGGGGACACCACACCCAGAATATAAGCATCTAATCTATTATACAACCAACACAAAATCGACCCTTCCCCCATAATGTACAGTACCGTCTGTCCATTGTTGAGTATTGTAGGACACGGTCGGAAACAATCGACCCTTCCCCCATAATGTACAGTACCGTCTGTCCATTGTTGAGTACTGTAGGACACGGTCGGAAACAATCGACCCTTCCCCCATAATGTACAGTACCGTCTGTCCATTGTTGAGTACTGTAGGACACGGTCGGAAACAATCGACCCTTCCCCCATAATGTACAGTACCGTCTGTCCATTGTTGAGTACTGTAGGACACGGTCGGAAACAATCGACCCTTCCCCCATAATGTACAGTACCGTCTGTCCATTGTTGAGTATTGTAGGACACGGTCGGAAACAATCGACCCTTCCCCCATAATGTACAGTACCGTCTGTCCATTGTTGAGTATTGTAGGACACGGTCGGAAACAATCGACCCTTCCCCCATAATGTACAGTACCGTCTGTCCATTGTTGAGTATTGTAGGACACGGTCGGAAACAATCGACCCTTCCCCCATAATGTACAGTACCGTCTGTCCATTGTTGAGTACTGTAGGACACGGTCGGAAACAATGCACTGCTGGGGAGGCTTCAGTATTTCCTGTCTAGACGCTAAGTCACTCTCACACACACACACTCTCTCTCTCTCTCTCTCTCTCTCTCTCCGTATGCCTATAATTATCTTTTAATGTACTTACATCCACATGACCCTCTACATATACGCCCTTCATCACACACATACACACACACACACACGCATACAAGCACCCAAAGACACACACACACACACATACATGCACCCAAAGACACACACACACACATGCACCCAAAGACACACACACACACACATACAAGCAACGAAAGACACACACACACATACAAGCAACCAATCACACAGACAGTCAGACACACACACACACACACACACATGCACACAATTAATTATCTTTTAATGTGCCTTACACACGCACACACACACACACACACACGCACACGTGAGAGCCAGGCACACACATCCTCTGTTTGCTGTTGTTCTCGACCTGTGTACTACTACTCGCTCCTTCTCCCTCGTGTTTAGCATATTAGTTTTGAGATTTTAAGACGTTCCTTTCATTAGTTTGGCGATTTTAATACCTGTCGCCCCATTTTTTTGTCAATTTCAAGACCTTTCGTGTCATTTAGGTGTCGATTTTTTTCCTGGCGAGCGATAGCGAGCCTGTCATTTTAAGAGGAACTGGCCTTCGGCCGGGACGTGTTCTGTGGCACACTGTTTAGCGCACCCAGCTAACAACCGAGAGGACCCGGGTTCAATTCCCGGGTAGGACTAGACTGATCTCTTAACCCTTTGAGTACCAGCGACGTGCGCGATATTTTATTCTAGCTATATTTAGACGATATTATGCATCTCAGGGAGGATCTGTGGTAGTGAAAAGGGTTGGTTGAGATAGTTTGAAGCCTTATTATTGCTAGAGGTCCTTCCTAAGCTGAATAAAAATAGTCTAATAGTTGCCAGAATACGATGAAACAGACGTCACTGGCACTGTACGGGTTAACAGCCGATGCCTCTGTTCAAATAGCAGTAATTATGAACCTTGAGGTACATTACGTTTGTGACGACCCATCAGTGGAGGTAAACTGTGGTAACCTGGATAATAAATGTAGTAGTCCCTGTGTACCAGGCTGGATACCTCACCCACCACAGGCTCCAAAGGTCAAGGGTACTATAGTCCGTTCATTCTAGGTTGGGCAGAAATCGTAACCTCTAACCTCTGTAACTTAAAAAGGGCTAGAGCAAATGAGCCGTCAATGTATGCACATTTTTTTCTATCCACGTCTTCCTATTTGGTAGAAATATTAGCTCGATTACTCTAGCCCTTTTTTTTAGTTATGAGAGGTTAGGGGTTACGATTTCTGGCCAACCTGGAATGAACGGACTATAGAAGAGCACGGCGGCAAAGAACCCTAACATGAACTCCATAACTTTTACAAGTCATATTAATTAGTTTTTAAGTAAGACCTTTCCCGAAAACGACCATAATTTAAGGGAGCCCCCCTCGCTTTTTGTTTTCTCTTTCTCTCCCTCTCTTTTTGGCTTGTATCCATTCTGCTCCATTCAGCCTACTGTTGTAAGACGTTTACCCTCATCCAGGTGTCAATATTTTCCTGGCGAGCGGTAGCGAGCCAGCATATATATACATTTTTGTTTTAGAGCAAGCTAAATTTGTACATTTTACGATAGAAAAATTTCTCCGGCGAAACCGGATTTCTCCATACGATGCTGAAGAAATCGACACCTGGATGAGGATAAACGTCTTAAAACAGTTGGCTGAATGGGGCCGAATGGATACAAGCCAGGGAAAGAGAGAAAAGGAGAGAAATATTTAAAACAAAATGGTGACCCCCCTTAATACAAACTGTGTCGTGTGTTCCCAAGCAATACTCATAATTGCCTTTTAGGAAGTCTGGTCCTCTTGCACTTGCTTCCTTTGGGCTAAATAACTGTATTACGAGTTAATTGGCTGATGGTACGGTTTAATATGTTTCTTGTTTTCAATTTAGCTAGTGAATGATGTTATCCGAACACAGTATCATCACCCAGTCAGAGTAGAGAGAGATAGAGAGAGAAAGAATTAGAGAGACAGTAACATGATCTGAGCAACCATCAGCACCCCATAATTACCCCTGAGTGCCATGAAGTGCCATGAGTGCCACAGATGTTATGTGTGAGTGTGTGTGTGTGTGTCTCAGGCCGCAGGCAAGGTCGGTACGGTAGGGTGACCTTAGCTGGTACTGGCAAGGTCATACACTCACTCTCATTCTCTCTCTCTCTCTCTCTCTCTCTCTTTATATATATATATATATATATATATATATATATATATATATATATACCGGTATATATATATATATATATATATATATATATATATATATATATATATACTGTATATATATATATATATATAATTATATATACGGTATATTTTTTTATTTTTTTATTTTTTTTTAGTATGAATGGTTAACTAATGGAATACATTATCTAATGATATTGTAGAATGCTGCATGATCTAAGCATTCAGAGGTCACTTGCATATAATATATACCCTGCCTGGAGGTCCCTGACTGACTACATTTGTTGTGCCCGAGTAATGCACATTGTTTCCACAGGTGCCTACAATATATAGTAGCTGGTGTCACACGAGCATTTTAGTGGCGGGTATATCCGAGTCACAGTACACCAATACAAAAGTAGCTATAAACCAGTCTATTATAGGACACTGTTCACGTTCAGTATGTCTGTATTGTGTATCTTATAGCTAGTCATCGTATCCAGTTATAATTAATGTAAGAATAAACAGCAAATCAACCAAAATACTATGATAACTTGTAGGTGATTGAAGACTCCGATGTACAGTAGGTAGCCGATAAACTTGGTTGTGTAGCGTCGGCTTATGGGGGGGGGGGGACACTGACTGCTTTTTTGGCATATACATTCATTCATTCATTCATGAATTCTTATTTTCCTCGCTAGATATCCCTCAAACTTAGAAAAACATCCCCTAGACCCCCCCTCAAGATAAATTTGTACATTTTTCGATAGAAAAATGTCCCGGCCGAAGGCCGATTCCTCTTACAATTACAGGCTCGCTATTGCTCGCCAGGAAACAATTGACACCTAAATGGCACGATAGGTCTTAAAATGTATAACGAAATGGGACGAAAGGTCTTAAAATCGCCAAACAAATGGGCCGAACGTCTGAAAATCTAAAAAATAATGGGACTAAACACGAGGGAGAAAGGGGACCATAAAAACGGTCTGTCTCCCCTTATGCGATGATTTGCCCCTCTCCCCAATCCCAAATATTCACCAATCACCCTAGTAACAACGATCACTAGACATTATTATGTTTCTTATTTTCCTTTGTAATTCTCTTGTAATCCTTGTAGGTCCGAATGGTCAACAACATTGACCGTGCCATATCTCCCTCTCATACCCCAATAATAAATGGTCAACAACATTGACCATACCATATCTCCCTCTCATACCCCAATAATGGTCAACAACATTGACCGTACCATATCTCCCTCTCATACCCCAATAATGGTCAACAACATTGACCGTACCATATCTCCCTCTCATACCCCAATAATGGTCAACAACATTGACCGTACCATATCTCCCTCTCATACCCCAATAATGGTCAACAACATTGACCGTACCATATCTCCCTCTCATACCCCAATAATGGTCAACAACATTGACCGTACCATATCTCCCTCTCATACCCCAATAATGGTCAACAACATTGACCGTACCATATCTCCCTCTCATACCCCAATAATGGTCAACAACATTGACCGTACCATATCTCCCTCTCATACCCCAATAATAATTTCCAACATCATAATTCTAGCGCCAGCAATACACAGAGCAAGTCATAAGAGGGTATTGTTTGTTACATATTTCTTACATGGTTCACTTTTTGGGTGATTTTTGCATGTATTCATTATTTTTCTAGTTTCCTCCCTAGACCTCCATTATATTTACAAAAAACATCCATTAGATTCCCCTTCTAGATTAATTTGTACATTTTTCGATAGAAAAATTTCCCGGCCGAAGGCCGGTTCTTCCAACATTACAGGCTCACTATCGTTCACCAGTGAAAAAATCGACACCTAAGTAGCATGAAAGGTCTAAATATTGACGAAGAAATGGGGCGAAAGGTCTTAAAATCGACTAACTAATGGGGCAAACATCTTAACATCTGAAAACTAATGGGGCTAAACACGAGGGAGAAAAGGGACCAGAAAAGCGGCCCATCTCCCCTTAATAACTGTCTTGATAGCTTAATGTATAAGTGCGCGGAATTTATAGGTGTGAGTGTCCTAGGTTCGAGTCCTTGGTCGAGTGCCACATGTATTTGTTGATTTCATGAATGGAGTTTAGCAGTGAAGTTCATGGTTGGTGAAAAATATAATACTAATTAAAGTCTATGTTTTTGTCCAGCTGATGGTAAATTGCCACATACTAATCTTAAGGGGAGATTTCCACTTAATGGATGTTTTTCTTTACCCCCTTCTCCCTCATGTTTAGCCCCATTGCTTTTGAGATTTTAAGACGTTCGCCCCATTAGTTTGGCGATTTTAAGAACTTTCACCCAATTTATGTCACTTTTAAGACCTTTCGTCCCATTTAGGTGTCGATTTTTTCCTGGCGAGCGATAGCGAGCCTGCAATTTAAGTGGAATCGGCCTTCGGCCGGGACATTTTTCTACCGAAAAATGTACAAATTTATCTTGAAAGGGGGTCAAGGGGGTGTAATTTCAAGCTTGATGGAAGTCTAGGAAACACACTAAAAACCTCCCCTTAATGACTAGGCTATTACGAACATACACACTGTAGCGAAATATGCTGCCGATTATGAACACTTGGCAGTGAGGTGATGAAGAGACATAATATAGACGTTTCATATTTTGTCATTAAGGGGAGGCACACCGGGGTTTTGTCATTAAGGGGAGGCACACCGGGGGTTTTTTTTTGGGGACCCCCTTCTCCCTAATGTTTAGCCCTATAAGACGTTCGGCCCTTTAGTTTGGCGATTTTAACACCTTTTGCCCCATTTCGTTGTCAATTTTAAGACCTTGCGTGCCATTTAGGTGTCGATTATTTCCTGGCGAGCGATAGCGAGCTTGCAATTTTAAGAGGAACCGGCCTTGGGCCGGGACATTTTTCTACCGAAAAATTTACAAATTTATCTTGAAGGGGGGGTCTAGGGGCTGTTTTTCTAAGCTTGATGGAGGTCTAGGGAGGAAACTAAAACAATATATGAATAAATGAATTAATAAATCAAACAAAAGGCCAGCCTCCCCTTAAGTATCCAAAAAGCAGCTGCTAAAGGATTCAACTTGCCATCAGCTGGAAATAAACTGACTATAGTGTTTCTCAGTAGGAGGAAGTTAGAAGGTCGGGGGCAAGAAATAATGTGTTAATGTATTGGTTTGTTATTCCTCTCACGTCGCCATAACCTGGGGTATTATAGTCATCTTTGTAAAACTCTATGGATATTGACAGCCAGGTTTGTTCAGCATAATATAACCGTCACACTACACTATATAGTCATTATTTGTGCCATTATTTTCATCAATCCTAGTTGGTAGTGTCTGAAATAAATGTGTGTTGTTGTGTATATATATATATATATATATATATAGGCTACAGTATATATATAACCACTGGAGATATTCTACAGTCAGTGTCCCATCCGGGTGGATGGGACTCATTAGCCTTGGTCGGCAACCCGTCTAGGGGAGACAACCCTACACAATCCGGGTAGACGGGACTCGTCAGCCATGGCCGGCAACCTGTCTAGGGGAGCAAATCCCACTTAAACCGCCTGCTGCCTTGCAGGTTAAGCTCATCTTGGCAAAGGCTAGGCCCACTGCCAACAACTGTGGTTGGGGGTTAGTCAGAGCAGGCACCCCATGTAAAACTTGCTTCAAACTCGTCAAATGGCGGCTCGCTGATGCGGAGGGATCTACCTCAGGTCCAGCTCTGGCCCCCTGGGGGTGCATCCTGGCCAGGAGGACCGAGAGGGAACAGGGCATAGTGTTTTTTCACCATCCACAGACTGGCACTTTCCGCCTAGAAGTACAGGGGCCCGAACCCGGAGGTAGCGCACCGGGAGGCTGCCCTATCACTAGGCGCATAATACCGGGCCAGCCATAGTGCCGTGTGCGCGCACGGATTGCATCCTCTGCGGTTGGTTCTGGTGGGGTTCCCCGAGGCCACTAGGTTCCACCCATTTAAGTTCTTGGGATGGCCTTTGGGTGACAACTGCCTGGGGTTGCCTGGAGCTGGATACCTGGGGATAGTGACCTCCAACGTTGGCAAAAAAATACCAATCATGACTAAAAACAACTACCAAAGAAAACGTAAGTCTGTTGATATAAAATCGCAAAAGGACACTGCCGCAGATTCTTCCCCCAAGTTTAGGTTCGGAAGTGTGAATGTGGGTACTATGAAAGGAAGGACAGGTGAGATTGCGGAGATGCTAGAGAGATGACGAGTTGATGTATGTTGTGCCCAGGAAACCCGGTGGAAAGGGGGGAGTGCGAGGTGGATTACGGGTAAAAACGAACGCTTTAAGTTTATATGGAAGGGAAATGAACATGGTACGGGAGGGGTGGGTTTCCTGGTGGCAGAGAGGTGGGCAGATTGTGTTATGGAACTAAAAAGGTTTAATGAAAGACTGATTTTGCTAAGAATCAAAGTCGGGGCGAGAGTCATAGATGTTATATCAGCATATGCCCCCCAAGCAGGCTTAGCTAGAGATGTCAAAGAACGGTTCTGGAATGAATTACTAGGGGTGGTTGTCGGATGCAAGGAAGGGGAGGCAGTAATTGTGGGAGGGGACTTGAATGGAAATGTTGGGGCAGGTGCCGATGGATATGAGGGCGTGCACGGAGGACAGGGTTATGGCCGTAGGAACCAGGGAGGCGAATACATACTGGAGCACTGTACTGCCACAGGGATGGTGGTGTGTAATACTATGTTTAGGAAGAGGATGAGCCATCTGATAACATATGAATTAGGTGGCTCCAGTAGCCAGATAGACTACTTCCTTATCAGCAAATCTGACAGGAAGTGGGTTAGAGACGTTAAGATCATACCAGGTGAAGAATGCATCCCCCAACACAAGCTTCTAGTATGTGATATGTGCCTAGGTAGAGTTCCTGTCAGAAAGAAAGTTCATTTGCCAAAAAGGAAAGTATGGTTGTTGGAAAAAGAGGAGTACAGAGACAGATTCCACAACGAAATGATGGAACTCGAAAGGAGAATGGGCGTTAGGCCAGATGTTGATAGCAAATGGAACTTTATAGAGCGCAGCCTCCTCGATACCACAGACAAAGTCTGTGGCAAAACAAAGGGGCCACCTAGACATAAGTTCTCCTGGTGGTGGAACAATGATGTCGAAGCGGCAGTCAGAGAGAAGAAGAGATGTTTTAAAGTATGGAAGGAAGGTGGCAGCAAGGAAGAATACCTGTCCGCCAAACGAAATGCTAGAAGAGAGGTCTACAGGGCAAAGAAAACCATACAGGATAGCGTAATAGAACAAGTTTGCAGCACTAATAATACCAATGGAGTTTATAAATTAGCTAAGAATGTAAGCGACAGTAGCCAGGACGTCGTGGGTGTAAGATGCATAAATAATGACAGTGGTACGACTGTTTACACAGAAAAAGAAATCAGAGAGGCGTGGAAGGAGCATTATGAAAGACTGCTTAATGTGGAGTTTGAATGGAACAGGGAACAGCTCAGCACTGTAGTCTCAGTACAAGGCCCTTCGCCTTTGATAGGGTACGACGCTGTTAAAAGTGCTATAGATAAAATTAAGTCAGGAAAAGCCGCTGGGAGCTCCGGCATTGTCGCTGAGATGCTAAAAGCAGCTGGAGATACTGGGGTAAAATTGGTCACAGAGTTGATTAATGCTATCGTAAAGGAGGAAAAAGTTCCCTATGCTTGGCAGGAAAGTGTTATAGTAAATATATATAAAGGCAAGGGTGACTCCTTAGACAGGGGAAATTATCAGGGTTTGAAAATGCTCGATCAAGTCATGAAAGTCAGCGAAATGGTGTTTGAATGCATGATCAGGGAAATTGTTGCTATCAGCGACATGCAGTTTGGATTTATGCCGGGACGTGGCACAACTGATGCTATCTTCACTCTTAGGCAAATGCAAGAGAGGTACCTAGAGAAAAACAGGGAGTTATACCTAGTTTTTGTAGATCTGGAGAAGGCCTTCGACCGGGTGCCCAGGGAGGTAGTGCAGTGGGCTATGAGAAAACTTGGAGTAGAAGAGTGGTTGGTGCGTGTGATAATGAGAATGTATGAGGGGTCACGGGCAGCAGTTAGAGTAAACGGGGGCCTGAGTGAAGAGTTCTCAGTGAAAGTTGGAGTTCACCAAGGCTCAGTTCTGAGCCCGTTACTGTTTGTTTTAGTCTTGGAGGCTCTGTCAAGGGAATTTAGGACAGGACTCCCATGGGAGATGTTATATGCAGATGATCTAGTTCTTATCGCAGATAGTGCGCATGAAGCAGAGGCGAAGTTCAAAAGATGGAGGGAAGGTATGGCAAATATGGGTCTAAGAGTTAACATAGATAAAACAAAGGTCATGATTAGTGGAGTAGGGCGTGGAGCTATGGAAAGAAGCGGCGACTATCCATGCGCAGTATGTGGGAAGGGGGTGGGATGTAATTCAATTCAATGTTGTGTCTGTAGTGACTGGGTACACAAGAGATGTAGTGGAGCTAGAGGACCTTTGACAAGAATCATAGACTTTGAATGTGCAGTGTGCAAGGGAGATCTTGTATTAAATGACCCGCCTGTCAGTGTTGATTTCGACAGTGTAACGCTGGAGTGTGTGAAAAAGTTCTGTTACCTGGGCGATACAGTTTCCGCTGGAGGTGGCGCTGAAGCTAGCTCCATTGCTAGAGTCAGAAGTGGCTGGGGAAAGTTTAGAGAGCTGTTGCCACTCCTGACCATGAGAGGGCTCCCACCCCACCTTAAAGGGAAGGTGTATACCTCGTGTGTTATGAGCGCGATGACCTATGCCACTGAGACGTGGCCGGTTAAAGCGGAGGATGTCAATAGAATGGAACAAAATGAGAAGAGAATGGTGAGGGAATCTTAGGGACAGGGTATCGAGCGAGGAATTGAGAAGGTGTCTGGGCATTAGGAGTATCAGTGAAGTGATGCGCACGAGCCGACTTGGTTGGTTTGGACATGTGGAGAGAATGGATGATCAGAACTGGGTGAAGAAATGCCGGACAGTGAACATGGGGGGAGCTGCGCGTAGGGGTGGACCTAGAATGACGTGGGCTCGGGTACTCCGGTCCGATCTCAAAATAAAGAACTTGACAACACAGGCGGCCCTTGACAGGACCGCCTGGAAAGCTGCCATTTAGGACGCGAGACTGTAACCACAGCTTCTGTGGACAAACGGTCTTTAAACTTGTATGTATGTATGTAGTGTCGTTCCTAAGAGCAATACAGACGAACTCAAAAGTATTGACCCCAAAAAGTTGCCGATTGAAAATTGACTGAATAAGTTCTTGTGTGACTCCTTCACATGTATTATTTATTATCTCCTCTATTGGAGTTTAGCTATATAATATTATATTTGCACCGTTGTTCCAGGGTAAGCTATTGTTCACATTTTATGTTTGATAATAGAGGAAAACATTTAATAATCGTGATTTAGTAGGTTAATCTATCGTTCTTAGACTAGGCCAGTTCGGGTCCTTTGTTAATGATAATTTCTTTGAACAAGGCCGATTGAGCAAGCAGGAATCCCTTGGCATCGTATTTTGGTATTTTGCCTTCTGTTTGGCCAGATCAGATAGTGTCTCCTTTGCCTTCTTGGTCACCTTGGACGTGACTCGGGGCAACAAGGGCACGTGGTTGGAGATGTGGCCTCTGGAGCCCTATCATAAAATATCTTGAAGGCATTAATGAGTCTGATTTGTATGTTCAATGTCTCTAACAGGGCCAAGTAAATCAGACTCATTAATGCCTTCAAGATATTTTATGATAGGGCTCCAGAGTATTTAAAGAGTAATTTTGTTAAAGCAAATGAAAGGAATGGACACAATACACGAAATAGGATGTATAATTTTACGATTCTGAGAATCTAAGGACAGGGTAAACTAACATTCTTCTTCACTGCCATCAAAGACTGGAACAACCTACCACAGACAGTCCGTGAAAAGAGAACATTGTATTCCTTCAGACGTAGCTTGAAGAACCACCTGAACCGATCAGCTGCGAGAAGGGAGCACCAAGCTTATGTCTACTACTAAATACGACATAAGAGATAGGCAAAACAAACTGAAATGATTACTCAAATATTTTGACCAGTCCAACTATAGAATGTAAAGTATCTTAGTAGGTCTATAACCTCCTTGAAATACTTTCTCTAAAGTTCTACTCTTATTCATTTACATTTTTATTCTCCCCTTTTTTCCCAGCTAACTTAATCCCACAAGGACCCCAATGGAAATACGCCTAGCCTCCTTATTGGTTGGAATTATGCAAAGCTGGTACTTGTCATACTTGTAACATATTATATATGTTGTACCAACATTTTAAAATGCTAACTGATTAAATATTATTGTTTATTATTATTAGGTTATTATTCTGCAGGAGTAGGAGAGGCATCAGGAGCAGTAACTACATTTTTAGGCAGCCCTTGTAGTCGCGGTGATGTAGACCCGCGTTGGGCGTCTCTGGCACTCGATGAGTTTTCTGTAGAATCTGCGTGCTCTCTGGTGGTAGGGGGTAGAGGTTCCGCCATGTTGGATGCGTGCGCATCCTGTGGTTCGTCCCTGTTCATATGTCTTGGAGCTTGTTCCAGGGCTGTTTGTTGATATTGCACACTGGGGATATAAGAGCTAGGTTGTTGTTGGGTGCGAGCTGGTGGTTTCAGGGTGTTGCAGGATATTTGGAATCAACGACGATAGACTATAGTCTATTCGCTGTAAGTAGGCGAGAAATCATGACCTCTAACCTCTGTAATTCAAAAAGGGCTAGAGCAAATTGGCTGTAAATTTCCGTCTATTCCTTGACTTACTCTTCCCAAATGATAGATATATTAGCTCGATTACTCTATTAGTTTTTGAGTTACAGAGGTTAGAGGTCATGATTTCTCGCCTTCTTCTTCTTCTTCTTCTTCTTCTTTTGAACCCGCCCGCAGACCGTGCAGATCCACAGGGCTGACCTTTGTATCGGTACTGACTCAGAAACGTTAGTAGGAGGGAAAGTTTAGAGTAGAAGGATAGTTTAAGAGACAGTTTTTGTTTTGTTTGTATAAACCCCCCCCTCACTTCCTCCCCCCTCCCCCTCACCTCCGCTCCCCCCCCCCCTCACTCATTTCTCTTCCTCCACATTTTCTCCAATATCCTCTTCATCATCTCCATGTCTTGTGTTTCCATCTCCTGTGTTAACCCCAATAGCGCCCCCACCCCTCTATCTTCCCTCTGCTTAATTTCCTCCCACCCCCTCTCCCCAACTCTATTCCTCATGTACCTCTCCAACTCCTCTCTCTCCTCATTATATCTTGTACATTCGGTTACTATGTGTTCTACATCCTCCACTATTGGGTCCCCTCCCATTTCACATTGACTGCAGTGCGGTCCCACTCCATTCCATCTCCTTGTTCTCTCATTCGTTTCTAGCGATCCTGTTCTTGCTTTAAATAGAGTTTCGATCCCCATCCCCCATCATAGTACAGTTCTCTAGCTGGTTTTTCCTTCTCTCTATAATATGCCAGCGTGGCTTTATTTTCTACCCCCTCCCTCCATCTTCTTCTCCCCTCCTCCTTTATCCCCTTCTCTATCTCTCTGACACATCCCCTCCCATTCTCTAGTATGACCCACTCCCCTCTCTCATTTCTTTTCCTAAATTCCCCCCCCCACCCGGTCCTGTTTTATATTTATCCTCCCCAATCTTTTTTTGCACTCTCTGTTCCATTTACTTTGCTCGCTCGCCCATCTGTATACCTTCCCCGGCCACCTATCTTCCTCCATCCCCTCTAGTCTCACTTTGTACTTCCCTTTCGCTTTCCCAATCCTTTCCTCAAACGTACTCCACCCCATCTCCCCTCGGATTGCTTCTTGAGCTACGTATTTATTTGCCCCCAATCCTGTCCTCCCGATTTTATTCTGTATCGTTTCTAATTTCTTCGTTTCCGCCTCTGTTGTTTCTACCGCCTCTAAGCCGTACATTATTGCAGGTACTCCCAATCCTTTCCACAGCCCTCGCACTATTTCATAGCTATTCGCTCTTAGCCTTGTCGCGCTCCATAGTCTTCCATTCCATTGTTGCGATTGTCCCACCTTTTCACTTTTCGCCTTCTCAAACCCTTTCTCCGTGATCGTTACCCCCAGATATTTATACTCCCTTGTCTTCTTCATTCTGTTTCCTTCCAGTGTCCATTCCTCTTCTTCTTGAAGCTCTCCATTCATTTTCATCACCTGGCTCTTTTCTTTACTAAATCTTACTTCAAGTTCCTCCCCGAATCTCGTTGCTTCCTCTAGTAGCCTCTGCAACCCTCCTCCCGTTTCTGCCATCAGAACTACGTCGTCAGCAAACAGCAGTACCCCCAGTCTTTCTTTGTTTATCTGAATCCCCTCCCCAACTCTTTTCATCCTCTGTGTCATTTCTTCCATATATAACGCAAATAATAACGGCGATAATACGCACCCCTGCCTTACCCCCCTCTTGCTTTCTACCTATCCCGTTTCTATATTTCCTAGCGCGTACTTCGCTTTTGTTCCTTGGTACATCGATGTTATGATGTTTATATACTTTTCTGGTATTCCACTCCTTGCCATTATTTTCCATAGTAGTTCCCTGTTTACTCTATCATAGGCTTTTTCTATATCCAGGAATGCACAGTAACCCATTTTTCTCTCTCTTTTCATTTTCCCCATCACTTCGCTCAGTATATAGATATTATCTGTTCCCCTCCTATCTCTTCTGAACCCATTCTGCTCATCACTTATTAGCCCGTTTCCCTCTATGGCTCTATTCATCCTTTCCTTCAATATCCCGCAGAAGAGTTTCCCTATTGTGTTTGTCACTGTCACTGGCCTGTAGCTTTTCATTTCCTTCTTACTCTTGTACCCTCCCTTGTGCAATAGTGTTACTCTCGCTTCATTCCATCTTTCTGGTACTCTCTCATTTCCCATTACCTCATTAAACATTTTCTTCAGTCTTCTTGCCATTTCTTCCCCCCCCCTCTATGTACATTTCATTAGGTATCCCATCCGGGCCGGTCGCCTTTCCCTTTTTTAGTGCTTTGATCCCTCTCCTTACTTCTTCTATTGTGAGCTCCCTTTCCATTTCCATCTTATCCTGTTCTGGTAGCCTTCTCTCTCTCATTTCCAAGTTCCATTCCCTCTCCTCCCCTTGTTCATTTACTCCCCCTATTTCCTCCCAGTATCGCTTTATTTCAATCTTTATTTCTTCTTCTGTCTTTATTATTCTATCTCCCACTATTAGTTCCACGCTTTCTTCCTCTCTACCGGTCTCACCTCTTAACATCCTATACCACTCCTTTTGGCCCTCTTTCCCCTTGCTTCTGATCTTTTCTACTTCTTCTTTCTCGTGTTTTATCATTGCCTCTTGTATTAGTATTTTTACCTTCTTCCTTTTCTCCTCGTATACCTGTACCGCTTGTCTTTCTTCTCGTTCCCTCTCTCCGCCTTCCCTCCTATTTCTCTCTATCATCCTTCTCCTTTCTCTGTTCGCATCCCTTCTTTCACTTCTTGCTTGTTTTATTTCCCCATTCCACCATGGTTTTTGTTTTATTTTTCCTGTCCATCTTCTTATTCTTCCTATACTCCTTTCTGCCGCTCTATTTATGTCCATCATCAACTCTCCATCCATTTCCTCTACGCTCCCCTCTCTTCGTTCCCCTATTTCTTCCATGTAACCTCTGTACTCTACCCATCTTTCACTTTTTAGATTCCATTTATTAATCCTCCATCTCGTGTTTCCTTTGCTTTTCCATTCCTTTGTGTAGTTTATCACCATGAGTCTGTGGTCACTTTGTATCCCTACTTCATTTTCTTCATCTATCCACATGTTTTGGATCTCTTCCCTTGCTCTTCCATTCGCTAGTATGAAATCTATCGCCGATCTTTGTCCTTCTCCGTGTCTTATCCATGTCGCCTTCCCCTCTCCCATTGTTTGGTTCAGTATTTCCATGTCATTTTCTTCCGCAAATTGGATCAAGGCTTCTCCATTTCCATTTATCCTCTCCCCTAGTATCCCTATATGTCTACTATATGCCTACTTACAGCAAATAGGCTATAGTCCCACGTGTTCGTTTCTGTCTGGTATTATTGTAGTCTGCCATGTGACCGTATTCTTCAATGGGTTGGTTGGCCGCGTCTTCTATGGCGGCTGAATAGAGGGGGGTCTTGAATATGTGCCTGACTTGCCCGATGTGATCATGTACTTACTCTAGTTGTACTTACTCTAGTTGTATTTCGGGAGTGAGCATGCTCGTTATTTCCTGCCTCCTATATGTGTAGGTGTTATATGTATCGTTGGAATGGCTGTGGATGTGTGTGTAGTCTGTATTTTTAGCCAATTGGCGACATCGGAAACGAAGGCTTAGGGTGGATCTGTATTGTTTTGTAGATGTTTAGGTGACAATCACCACGGTCGATCTGGGGATCCGCCGTTGATGAGCTCGTCCTGGAATCTTTACGACTCTGAATCTTACGATTCTGTACAGGACTGAACATGCCATTTTTATCGGCAATAGCTCAGAGAAGAGTGTTGAGAGGGCAGAAGGGGTGTTGGATACAGAGGAAGGTGTTGGAGTGGCTTTGTTATGTATGTTTTGTCTGTATACGTCGTCAGGATGTCCCCTGACTGGGTGCAAGCATGTGAAACATGCTAGGACGTACTACCGCACCCACTAAATGTCCGCCGTGGCAGGGATTCGATCCCGGGTCTTTCAGATTCACACGCGAGCGTGCTCACCACTTGACCACCACGGCCTATGGTACCATTCTCACTATAGACGGTACCGTCTCGCCCGAAGGCTTAGGTAGCCATCAGCTTAGGTGAACCATATGACACCCATCTCGCCTTGTACCATTTTTGCCAACCCCAGATGGGACGTCACAACGTCGTCCACTTATTCCAGTATACCTATTTACAGCTAGATGAACTGAGGCTAACACATGAAAGGAGACAAGCCCAATTTGTCTCCGCCCGGCCGGTGATTGAACCCCCGACCCCTCGTGTGTGAGACGAGAGCTCTACCACTAGGCTACGGGCTGTGAGGCCATGTGGATAAATGCTACTCTTGCCATACTCACAGGGCTAAGCGTGGTGTCATATTCTTTCAGCCCGCATTTCATATATCATTAATTATTTGAAGTTGGGCTTATTGACCGTCTTAATCCTTTAGAATAATGGGTGTAAGTCAGCTCGTTCCTCAGGTAATTCTCTTGGTTGATTGATTCGTTACCCAAAACAACCAAATAATATGTAGGCCTATGTTAGAGAAGTTAACTTATCAAACCCTACATTATATTAGGCTCAGTTATATAAGTATATTCACTACTGAATACGCAAGCCCAGCCTGGGCTTCTAACCTAGCTGAAACACATCATAAGACTTTACAGACTATTCAAAACAAAGCCCTGAAGATCATTACAGGCTGCACAGCTACTGCACCCACAGATCACCTACATCAAGAAACCAAAATCCTCAAAGTCAAAGACCATCTGGACATGAGAGGCACTCAATTCCTGGCAGCAGCCTCCACGAACCAAGACCACCCACTAAACTACATGGCAACACACCCACAGACACCAAGAAATATCAAAACAACACCCAGCACACGGTATCACACACAATTATTGTCCTCTCTCCCTCCCTGCCCACCCCGAACCAACTTCCAGAAGCACATCCATACTCATATCTCTCACCGATCCATCCACTCACTCACAGACAACACGCAGCTGCATGCACGACCTCCCGAAATCCATCCTTCCGAATCCTCCCTTCCTCGCGAGGACAGAGTCCACCTGGCCAGGCTGAGATGCGGACACCATCCAGTCCTGAGCTATCAGAAGAGACTGGATGACTCCGTTGTCGACTCCTGCCCGGGATGTAACACAGCACCCCATACCATTAAACACATCATAGAAGACTGCATTTCACACAACCACTTACGCCAACAACACAATCTACACTCAATGAGAGCTCTGTGGGAAAGCCCGATCGTGGCCATGACCTTCCTCAGGGACTCGGGGCTGTTCGGCCAGGCAGCTTAGGGAACAACAACAACAACAACAACTACTCACTCATTACCAACTTTTGTTATTATTACCAGAGCTGGTAGTCAAAAAGAGAGGGGACCGCATTATGGGAGCTCACGGTATAGGAACATAAGGCTATTATATTGTTACTATACCGTGATGGGAGCTAGGCCTATCTCTGGTTTTCGTTATTTTTTTTACCAACTTCAAACTCATTCAAATAATATATTGAATATGCTAACTGTTTTGATTATACAGTACATATATAATTTGTTTGGTAAAGGTTAGGGTGGCATTTAAGCGAGCTGACTAGGAAGCGAAGTGACTTTCCGATGATGCAATGTTATGACGGGGCTTTAATTGAGTTGCCAGTTTTCCTTTTGAGATATTTTAGAACATTTTATCAGGTTTCATATTATAGCCTAGCCCAACGACACTAATTTATTATAAATATCACTTGTTTATATATCTCAAGTTCTATTATTGCTATATAGGCTACTTATTAAGCTCATAAAGTAAGTGTGAACAAATTTAAGAAGTTTTAAGAAAGTGGAGTCAGGCTCATTGAGCTTGGATCTTTGGACTTTGATAAGACCATGAATTTACAATTTCAACACATCAGCAGGGATTAACAGGTAAGTGACGTAACACTTAAGTCATCAGAGGTGGTGGTTGGGAGATTGTCAGGGTTTAGTCTAACAGGTAGCCTACTAGCCTAGTAAGTCATCAGTTGATCAAAATCAGGTTTGGAGACTGTTTGAGTGTAAACTAGGCTAGGCCTACTGAAAAGTGAAAACATCAACCCAAACCAGTTCTTCCAACTTGCACCAAGGAGGCACCAAATCGCCACCAGAGGACACAGCTTGAAGCTCCAGAAACCACGTCACAGGACATCTAAAAGGAACAACTTCTTTAGTTATACTCAACTTCTTTGACGCCAGAGTGGTAAATAGGCCTAGGCTAAATGGAACAGACTCCCAGAAAATGTAGTTGCCAGTAGCCTACTAGGCTAGGCTAGTATTGGCCTAATGCTTTCAAAAATAGTTAACTAGGCTATGCCTAGATCTGTGTTAATTTGTGTTTTGTTTTTGTGTGTTCACAGTAATATTTTGTTTTTCTGTTGTGTTGTCCATGTTCAGGCTCTGTCTCGACTCGAATGATCGAATCCCCCCCCCCCCCAAAAAAAAAAAAAATGGAAAAGTCACTAGCCTAGCCTAATTCTCGGTGACTGGACGACTCGGCCCATGGGGCAACTCGGCTCGGACAACTTGGCCACGACGGCGAGACAACTCGCCCCATTATTTGAGACAGCTCGGCCCCATGTTTTGCTATGGGGCAATTTGACGAGACCAGTCAGGGAGAGCTAAGTGGAGGGTTTATGGCGTGTGTGTAATGTGGGCGAAATGTTCGTAACTTCGTTTATTGTATAATTATGTCATAGGCTAGTTCTCTCGATTCATAATGTGTAGGTTAGGTTAGGTTAGGCCGTTAGGTTAGGTTAATTACGAGTTGTCTCGTAATTAACACGGGGCCGAGCTGTCTCGTTTTTACTGGGCCGAGCTGTCTCGCCGTGGGCCGAGCTGTCCCGTGGGCCGAGTAGTCTAGCATTCTAATTTTCTCATTGATATTTTTTTTGGTAGGCCTAAATAGCCTATACAAGAGACGCAACAATATAGGCCTAGGTAACAAATTTCTAATGGTAGTTTTGGGTTCTTATCATCATAGCCTATGCTTCATTTCTATATACTTTTTATCCCCAGGGAAAAAAAACAAAAAATCTAGAGATTTTTCATTTTTGGGGGGGGGATTTTTTTTTTTTGTCATTAACCTAACCAAAAAACCTAACCTAACCTAACCTAAATGAATTAGGGGGCTGTTAGGTTAGGTTAGGTTTTTTGGTTAGGTTAGCCTAATGACCAAAAAAACAAAAATTCCAAGAAAAAACATTAAAAATCCTAACATTTTGTTTTTTTCCCCGGGGATAAAAAGTACTGTAGCCTATATAGAAATGAAGCATATGATGATAGGAACCCAAAACTACCATTAGAAATTTGCTACCTAGGCCTATAGGCTATTTTTGTGTCTCCTATATATTGACCTTTTTTTTTTCTGTTAGGCCTAGTTTTGATCAATATATAGTGTTTAGAAATAATTACAAGCCTCAGAGAAACCATTTTCCCCATTTTCGATTGATGTTGAGACACTCCCCCTGATAATGGGGAGGGCTATGATTTGAAGACATTAGCCTAACCTAACAACCTTACCTAACCTATCCTAGTATTATGGGTGGGGGCTGCCGCGGGCTTACGGTCGTCATGTTTACATAGGGTGATCGCCGCTGTAACTTCGCGTCAATTTTGACGGCGATTTTTTTCGGTTATTTGCACCCTGCTGTCAATATATATGACGATGACAATATGTCATGACAATATGTCATGACAATATGTCATGACAATATGTCAATATGAGAGGGGGCAAAGCCCCCCCGCAACATATTACTGTATCCAATGGCATTACAAATAGACAGGAACATGATAGCAAACGTCCGACGTTACCGCCAACGCCGTCGCCGTCATGTTTACATTTGTTGATCGCCATAGTTAAGTTCGCGTCTATTTTGACAGCGATTTTTTTCAGTTATTTGCCCCCTTCTGGCAATATATATGATGATGACAATGTGTGACTGCCCCCTCAACATATTATTGTATCGAAAGTCAGTCAAAATAGACGGGAACATGATGGCAAGCCGCAAGCGTCCACTACTTCTTCTTCTTTTGATCTTTTGATGTGTTCGCCACTCTTCTAGCGGCACCAAGGAGCGCGACGCCCCTCGTTATGGGTGGTAATTTGGTGCAGTAGACTGTTTGAAGCGACAGCTCGCTCCCTTGCGAGGATGGGCTCGTCTGGCACTTTTTGCAGTTCGACATCTAGGGCTCTCTTGAAGTTGTCTAACGAGATGTCCCTCATGTCTCTTACTCGCCGTGGGAGTTTGTTGAAGAGACGTGGGCCTCTGTGTGATAACCAGCCCTCTCGCAGAGAGCCCATAGCACCCCTGTTATTCATCCGGGGGATTTCGCATTCCCAGCCTCTCCTATCACTGAATTTCATGACTATCGGAGTACTGTATGTAGGTTTGGTACTAAACCCTCTGCGATTTTCCATGTGTATATTATTAGGTAACGTTCTCTTCTACGTTCCAGTGAGTACAGATTCAGTGCTCTTAAACGCTCCCAATAGTGTAGATGTTTTATCGAACTTATATGCGAAGTGAAATTTCTTTGTACACTCTCTACGTCATTTATTTCACCTGCTTTGTATGGGGATGTTCATACGCTACAGTATTCAAGCCGCGGTAGCACTAGAGATTTGAAGAGCGTTATCATAGGCAATTCCCCGCGTGTTTTAAAAGTACGCAGAATCCAACCCGTTAGACGTTTCGCAGCCGCCACTTTGACCTGGTTATGTACTTTGAAACCCATATTTTCAGACATTAATACCCCAAGGTCTTTCTCACTGTCTTTCCGTTCTATTATGTGGTTAGATTCTGTTAAGTAATTTGTAATTTCTTTAACACCATTATTATCTCCGTACTGCTTCAAGGAGATGTGGAGGGCATGAAGGGATGGTCTGAGCATTGGTTAATGCCTTTTCATCCAAAAAAATGCAAGTACATGCGGATTGGGACCAGCGAGATAGACAAGGTAGGATACAGTATGTATGAAGCGATGGAGGAAGTGAGTGCAGAAAAGGATATAGGAGTAGTGATAGACAATAAGTTAAATTTCTCAGAACATTTAGCGGAAAAGATAAACAAAGCCAATAGAATTGTAGGGCTGATAAGGAGGACATTTGTGTCACTTGACGAAGAAATCTTCAGGAATCTATATACAGCGCTGGTTAGGCCGCACCTGGAATATGCAAACCAGGTGTGGGCTCCATATATGGTAAAGGATATAGAAGCAGTGGAGAAAGTGCAGAGGAGAGCTAGCAAGCTACAGTAGTACCAACGTTGAAGAACGCGGGCTATGAGCAGAGGTTGAGGACACTGGGGCTTCCGACACTGGCATATAGGAGAAAGAGAGGGGATATGATAGAGACTTTTAAGATAGTGTCAGGAATCGCAGAATCGCAGTTACATACGCGTCTAATTTGACTGCTGTCATTTGCCCCTGCTGGTAATATACATGATGACAATAAGTCATGGGGGGGGCTTTGCCCCCTCAATCCTTATTATTGTATCCCACGGCCGGTAACAAAACAATTTACCCAACACCTGGCCGTGGGATACATTAATGGGTTGAGGGGAGCTTTGCCCTCCTCACCCCCCATGACTTATTGTCATCATCATATATATTACAGTACTGTACTGTACCAGCAGGGGCAAATAACAGCAGTCAAATTAGACGCGAATGTAACTGCGAGCGTGCGACTATGTAAACAAAGCGGACGATACGTCCGCTAACACAACTCTTACCGTGTACTTTTATGAACCCCATCGGAAATTATAAAAACAAAAATTATCCATCAATCTTAAGACCCCCCCCCCCAGGGATAAGTTGAGGGGGGGCTCTGGGGATGGATGTACAGTAGTGTCCGGGCGTACGGTCATCATGTTTACATAGGTCGATCGCCGCGGTTAAATTTGCGTCTATTTTGACGGCGATTTTTTTTTTTTTGGTTATTTGCCCCCTGCTGGCAATATACTGTACATGTATATGATGATGACAATATGTCATGGGTGGTGAGGGGGGGCTTTATCATATTATTGTATCCAATGGCATGAAGTGGATGAATATGGATGAAGAAGTGCGGGAGAGGGTGCAATAGGGGAAGACGGTTATAGGAACGTTGAAAGCAGTAACAAGAAATAGGGTGGTCAGTATGGAAGTGAAGAAGTCCTTGCATGATAGTGTGGTAATCCCGACACTAACTTACGGAAGCGAAGCATGGACGTTCGGGAAGAGACTCAGACCAAGAGTGAGAGCGGTGGAAATTAGTTACTTGAGAAGTGCGTGCGGAGTTACATGGAGGGATAGACAGACGAATGAGGAAGTAAGAAGGAGGTGTGGTGTGGAGGTAGATGTGCTGGAAAGTGTGAAAAGGAACAACTTGAGATGGTTCGGCCAAATGGAACGTATGGAAAGCGAGAGAATGACTAAGAGGGTGTACGAGAGCGAGGTGGAAGGACAGAGAGGAAGAGGTGCACCGAAGGAGAGGTAGAAGGATGGAGTGAGGAAGTACAGTAGGGTCCCGCATAAAACGAGTCTCGATTAAAACGAGCGACCTAAAATATTAATATTTAATTTTCGATCAGAACGAATGTGATCACATAAAACTAGTCCGCTGCCAAAGTGGGGCAAATCCGAGGAGTTTTCATATAGAGCGCCGAAATATCGTACGCTTTCATATAGAAAGCCGAAATATCGTACAAAACGTACAAAATATCGTACGCTCCTGACGGAAATTTACGCTTCCAGTGAACATTGACGATATTGGGCCACCAAAATGCCGTGTTCAAATAAAACGAAATCGCATAGAACGCCCTCGTTTATCGACCAATTACTCATTTTATGTGAGACCCTACTGTATATGGATGAAGGTGGTGCTGGTTGGGAGGAGGTGCGTCGACTGACTGGGGACAGAGGTGCATGGGGCGGTTCATTCGTGGCCACCCCTTCGGGGATCACGGCATCAGGCAATAGATAGATAGATAGATAGAATCCAGTGGCAGTCAAAATAGACGGGAACATGATCGCAAGCGTCCGCCGCCGCCATCATGTTTACATGGTCGATCGCCGCAGTTAAGTTTGTGTCTATTTTGACGGCGATTTGTTCTGTTATTTGCCCCCTGCTGGCAATATACTGTATATTATGATGACAATATGTCATGGGGGGGGTTGAAGGGGGCAAAGCCCCCCCCCCCCCCTCAACATATTATTGTATCCAATGGCAGGCAGGGACGGGAACATGATGGCAAGCGTCCGCTGCCGCTCTGCGTAGTACAGTACTGTATAAACAATGCTGGTGGTACGCCCGAACTCTACATTCTACCCGGGCTCTGCCCTCCCTTAACCCCAGCATCTATGTCGCCAGTAGGGGGCCTAGTTAGGTTTTGGCATAAATCAAAGAAGGAAGTGGGGCGAGAGGAGTGGGACCCGCACCAACACAAGTAACAAAACAAAATGGTGAGAGGTGTGAGAACTAGTGATTTTTGTTTTTTGGTTTTTTTTTTGGCGATCACGGAAATATATTACTGTACAGTACAGTATAATGAATTATTGACGGTGTGGACATATAGGCCTATGCCAATGAAGTACATAATATAACTAATATACAGTATAAGCCTAAATAATATATCATGGCTTCGACCCGGTGTAAAGCTAAATATACAGTAAACATCAATACTGTATGTTTCATTCATGCCGCCATGCGGAAAGGTAGCAATTTTCGGCAAGAATGTAGTATTCGGGCGTACCCCCCACCTTGTTACACTACGCAGACGCTCGCGATCATGTTCCCGTTTATTTTGACCGCCGTGGGATATAATAATAGGTTGAGGAGGGCTTTGCCCCCCCCCCCCTACCCCCCTATGACTTATTGTCATCATCATATATTATATTGCCAGCAGGGGGCAGAAAAAATAGCCGTCAAAATAGACTGGAACTTAACCGTGAGCGATCGACCTATGTAAACAAGACGACCGTACGCCCGGATACTATTTCCTTCCCCAATATTCACCTAATAGGTACTGTAGCCTAGTAGGTAAGGGTTTGTCTTGTATCCCACGTATGGTTAAACTTAAGATGATTAGTACCGCACTATTAGAAGTAATTTTTTAGGGACAATAGGTACGTACCGTACGTATAGACTCGCAATAATATTCTCAATATTGTCCGCATGGAGGATTTGCGATATGAACAACTTTAAAAATAACAATATGACCTAAAAAAACAGAGTCCCGCGCATAAACAAACACAATTTCGTCGACTTTCTTGTATTGGCAGGCGAATCGTCGCTTTGTTTACATTACTCGTAGGCTCACAGTTATGTCCCCTTCTAATTTGACTTCTTTTTTTTTCTTAAGTCATCCCACGGCCTCCCTCAACCTATTATTGTATCCCTCGGCCGTTATAGGTAAGCTAATGCAAATCCTCCATTCACTAAATGGCAAACAACAATAAAATGCTATACAGGTATTCCTTGAAAAAAAGAAACAAATATCTTGGTAAATAGCCTAAGCTGGCACAACTCATCTTAAGTGATACCGCCAGGTACCGGGATCAGCTGGTCTTGTAGGCTATCCAATGTACTAGGTTTAGGTTAGGTAAGGTTAGGTTAATGTCTTTCTATATATCACTTATTACGCATCTACTTCATGAATGAAACATATTGGCAGCCTGGTAGGCTATACTATCTATCTATCTATCTATTACCGGATGCCTTTCTCCCCTTAATGGGGGTGGCCATTCACAAAATGCCCCTAAGCAGACTTATCCCCTGTAAGAAGGACAACCCATGCTAGTTTACTGAAGCACTTACAGGATTGACCACTCAATTTAGGATCCGTTCGACTCCAAGGCCTTTTTTGTATTTTTTTAGCACTATTTTTCTACAGTGGTGTGCGGCTAATCCATCCACTAACCTGCTTCACCCTAAGGTGGCAGTACAGTACAGTAAGGTTTACTCCCCTAAACAGGTTGCCGACCAAGGCTAACGAGTCCCATCCACACGGCGCAACGTAAACATTTGTCCCTTGGTGGTAAGTCCCATGGGTGAAAAGGTGCGGCAGTGCGCGTCATATGGGGTGGTCTGTTCTCACGTTTGATGCCTGACCCAGCGAAACAAGTGCGCTAGTAGCCTACTACATCCGCTGATACAAGGATGGGACATAACGACAATGCTCTTTGGGCTATCGTGCTTTCTTGTACTACAAAGAAAATTAAAATCAAGAAGAGCATATGTAATTCCAAGAAGAAAATCCGACAATGAGGCACTATCGTAAGAGATAGGGAGATTGAGATAGAGGCACTATCATGAAGAGAAAATATATAAAGGTAAAAATAACTAGGTAGATAGATGGATAGATGAATGTCAATGGATTGATAGATAGATAGAGGAGAGAGAGTGAGCAAGAGTCACAGCAAGATTAAAGCACTATTGTGATAGAGAAAATACATAATGGCTTAGATAACAAGATAGAGTAGCCTACTGTACACATACATTGAATGAAAGTTATAACACTACCGGTATGTAACTTTTTTCCCTTTTACCTCGTTTCTCCTCCTTCAGCATTATTTCAATGTTTGTACAATATACAGTAATTTAGGACTACTGTACTACCATCATGCTCTCAATCTCTCTCTCTCTCTCTCTCTCATTATCTTTACTGTAATATATTATCGGTTATTATTTGGAAAAGGCTCGCGGTCACGACTGTTACGCACATATAATTTGAACGTTTTTTTCCGGAATTATCCCATGACCAGCTGTTGTTTACCCCCTGCTAGCAATGTATATGATTATGAAAATAGATCCTGGGGGGGGTATTGGGGGGCCCCCTCAACCCAAAAGCGATTAAATTAGACGCAAGCGTAACGGTCGTAACCGCGAGCATACCAGCCATATCCCTATTATTACCATATTTTCTCCAGCCTATACTGTACTATTATTTCAGAAGTGGCCTCATGCTGAGAAATATTAGAAGAACCTCTCATGTGTCAGTAAAAGCACTATTTTCTCGGACCATATCAAATTGTCCCAAGATGTCAGAAGTCGAACAGCCAAAAGAAATTCAGATTCCTATCCCAAATGGCCATATTGCAGGTGAGTATTATAGAGTACTGTAGTTTTATAAGAAGATACAATCGGATGCCATAGTCTCTAGCCCACTCATAAATATTCATGGACTTCACTTATTTCTAATTTTGGAAGTATAGCTCTGGAAACAATTTTTTATATATAATTGTCTATTCATCAACTTCAAAACTACAGTATATATACCGGTACCGTACTATTTATTGGTCAGCAAGTTCTATCCAAAAATCAATCCAGATAGATCTCATTGCATAAAGACAAACATACTGGGTTCACAAACTTTTATGAGTGGGCTAAAGACTATGGTATCCAAGTGTACAATATATTTTCAATTGATTTAGTGTAGGCTACTGTACTCTAAACCTGAGCTATTATGGACTATTTATTATATCTACTATTCAAGATGAAAGAGCAAATACAGAAGTAAAGCAAATTTGTTATATATGTTCGCATATAAAGAGCGGCTGACTTCCTCAAACATAATATTCACCCATTATTCTTGTCTTGAGTGGCACCTGGTGGTGGAGACACTCTAACACACAGATTAGTGTGGCAGTCAAAGAGAGGTTGTCAGTGACTCTGTCATTGCCACAGGAGATAAAGAGCGCTATAGAGCTACAGTTTGGTGTCTATTTGCAGCTGATTTAAGGATCTTGGTCATGAGCTAGATACAGTACTGTACTTATTTCATCTACCTCCTTCCTATAGAGAGAAGAAATGGTTTATAGATGATGATAAATCATCAAAACACCTGCCATTTATGTGTTAAGGCTTTAGGGATCCGTGGTCTGTAACTTTGAAAATATTACAACAAATATATATATTGTTACAGACTTGTGCTATGTGGTCTTGTATACTGAGTCATAAATAATTACATGTAATAAGGGTAAGTCAGAGTAATTCTGCTGCGACAGCAATAATTCCAAATCAAAGGCCCATAGCTACGAAACTATTGCATGGAGGAATGTCGACCTAACAAGGTATTATGAGTTTTTGACCCATTGTGCTAACTAATGTCTTTTGAAAAATGGATTTGTTTACCACTCATTAATTGACAGTTGAGCCGATATGAACTGCAAATAGGCAGCTCGTAATAATCAAAGTTAGTCACCACATCCTCCTGGGCGAACTACTTGATGTAGCGACATCTCCAGAGGAAGATTAGAGCTTGATTTAGCAATTTAGTGGATTTCTGTAACCCTTTCCATTTCTGAAAACGATCGAGTGGAAACAATCGCGATAAAATTACCCCAACCGTCAGGGTAATTTCGCCGTAACATATCTTTCATGCTTGGTCTTCATTGTTGCTTACAACATATTAGTGTGCTTTTTAGCCTAGAGCGTTAGACTCCAAGTGAGTTTTCTGTTGCCATAAACTCTCCGAGCCCGGATAGCCTTCGTGCAGGCCATATTGAAATTTCACCTCTTAGCCCGGATGGCCTTCGTGAAGACAATGGTTATTACATAGCTAAAAAACACTTAAAACTGTGCAAGAGAAAGTTTTGTTGTCTTGGCGGGCGGTCTGCGACATGCACAACAAGAAGCACAGAAACTCAGACATTCAGCTGAGTCTTGCTTAACTCAAGTCGGAATCGATGCATGAAAGCAGTAGACAGTGATTTTAGAATGGTTACAATGGTGAATTAAATCAGTAATCAATATAATCAATAATCATACATAATCCATATTCAGTAAACAGTAATCATTATTATTAATGAGAATAAACAAGCTGTAGTCATAGGCACCTGTCTGACGGTCGCACATACTGTACAAACATTTCCTGGTCATGGGACCAAACCACCGCTTTTATTTTTCACCTCAAACGAACCACAAGGTATACAATGTTCTAGTTTTTACCATAACAGTGAGTACTGCCTCTAATATATACATCTAACCTAGGTTAGGCCATTTAATTACGGAGGTATGTATTTATTATGTTCTCTTCACCAATATCAGAACATGACGAAAGTGTAACACTCACAGGGATATAGGCTCATGGCGGCCAGAACTCTCACTTTTATTGTCAACCCTAAACAAGAACTAGTTGGTGTAGAGTGTTCACTGTTCTAATCTTTACCATTTGCATGATACCACCCATTTTCTTCCTTTTGCTATATAACTAACCTAGGTTAGGCCATTATTTGTTAAGTTATAAGTACAAGAAAATAACGAAAATACAGTACAAAAATTACTTGGTTACGAGGCCAGGGATAAACCTCAGAATCTCGTTGCTATATTTGGTGGTTACAGTATTATGTATATTTCTATGTAGGCTACTGTATTTAGCTTTTATATTTTTGGTACGCACTGTGGACAGAGATTAACCAGGGGTAGACTGCTCCTCTTGTTCTGTTGAGGTAGGCTTTGGCTGCATACCAATGCTTGTTTTTGTATACCTGATATTGAGCTTTAACTAGTGCATATACTTATCTATTTATTGGTGGCTCCTTACGACAATGACGTAAGAGCCTATGATAATATGGCCTCGTTCCGGGCTCCTCAGAGACCAGGTTAACCTTGATCACGACGGTCGAGAACCAAGATCATCTTACGGGGTACCCCTTAATCAATCCTAAGGTACGTCATTGGGACGGAGCCACTGAAAAGTAGAAAATAAACAAAAAAATAATTAACACAGTTTGAATACCGCGCCTATGCGCATTCAGATCTTCCTCTGTTTCCCATAACATGCCTGCTACCCCCACCTACCCAGGTGCGACCTCTCTCGATCGTCGCCCACCCTATAAAGATGTGTGCCCCTTGCCTCTCCCATTCAGTTTACATAGCCCCTCTTAAACGCGTCAGTTTTTAATTCATAGTGAGCTTATTTGCATATTTAAGTTGTATAGGCAAGGACTTATTAATTAATCTCTGGGCGGGACGACGATCGTGTTTTCAGGACGCCACTTTGCTTTTAATTGTTATTGTCATACGAGCCTTCGGCTCACTAGCTGCAGTGTCTTTTATTTTAAAAGTGTATATTAACTTTGTAGCTTTATAGTAATTTCCTTAAGTTTTCAGTACTATGATAGTGTCAAATTCATGAAACTTTAAATTCTTTGCTTGTCCCCAAGATTGTGCGTTGGCCAAGGGTCACTTTTCAAAGCCATATTTTATTTATCAGAATTTTAGTTCCCAAATTTTATTTCCGAAAATTTTTGAGCAATTTTCCTTCATTCCGATCAGTGTTAATTTGTTCATTAATTTATCACAAATACACATTGTAGGGAATAAATGGTTCATACCATATCGACTGCAATACCTTCAGTATTTACCATCAAAGTGTTCTATGCAATGGTGGAATTCGTAACGTTTTTACGTTAACAATCAAGATCGAGTGCCTTATCAATATATTTGCCTTCAAGACATTTTTATATTGCATTATTTTCAGTGATACCCATCAAAGTACTTATATTTGATGGCATTATAATGTGATGTTAAATTCAATAATAATATTTTAATAGTAGCCTATTTTACTACTTATTTAGGCACTCGTAATTAATTATTTCCAATGGTACCAAGTAGGCCTATGGCCAGTGGAGTACTCAAAATAATATCTTGATTGAATATATCTCACTGACTTACAGTCCCAGAAAGATATAAAAATTTAAATCTGTACAAAGATACATAAAGGAACGCCAAATAACACTCGTGGCCGAGTAGGCCTAACCTTACGAGTGCTAAGACTATGGCGTGTTGAGATTTCTCAAGTCCCCGGGTACCCTAGACCTTATCTTAATAAGGCCCGGGTACAGTACTGCCGGTTATAAAGACAAGACCCGGGTACCAGTATGGGCAGGTGATATTATAATACAGTAAACCCTCGCCATCTCGGACCTCTAGAGGTTGGAACCCCGTACTAGCCGGACTGGCTACGGCCTCTTGGACATGTACTTCCGTATTTCGGACATTTCCGTCATCGTTCCGACAGTGTCCGACGTTGTCGGATGACGCCCTCACGTCACCGGGCAATAAGGGTGAATATCCGACAAACAGAAGGGGCATCCGACGCCATCTACATCCGGGGCAAATTTTCTTTGCGTGAACTATTAGTTATATGGGATTAATTAGGTTAGGTCCAAACCATCAGGCATATACTGTACCCCTATAATGTTCGTAAACACCAAATAAAAGTCATAATAAATTGTTATAATTAATAAATGATATACAGTAAACCCCCGCTAAGTATTTGTCATTAATATGATAAAAAAAAAAAAAAAAAAAAAAAAAAAAAAAAAAAAAATCCCCGCGCTGTAGGCCTAATCCCTCCCCTCCCTGTCCCAAGCCTCAACTCCGACCCCGTTACTGTGATGATGTTGATAAGCCTATCTTATTTATTATTTATCGATGTGCTGGAAGGATATTATATTTTTCAATTCCATCGCATTAGA
This sequence comes from Paralithodes platypus, assembly GCA_032716605.1. Lineage (NCBI taxonomy): Eukaryota > Metazoa > Arthropoda > Malacostraca > Decapoda > Lithodidae > Paralithodes > Paralithodes platypus. Next base: position 44,538,544 of record CM064513.1, on the reverse strand, counting down.
AATTATTCAAAGATTACAAAAAGTCCAAATAAGACATAGTTATGTTAATGTATAAGGGATTTAGGTAGATATACATTAGAGAGATAGATAGATAGAAAGAGAGTGTATATCGAGGGAACAAAAAAAACAAAAATCTATCAAACGTAAATCTTTCGTCTCTGCTCGCACGGAGGGGAGGGTTGAAATATTTTGTTGACTATCTTATTTATTATTTATCATGTGCTGGAAGGATATTATATTTTTCAATTCCATCGCATTAAAAATTATTCAAAGATTACAAAAAGTCCAAATAAGACATAGTTATGTTAATGTATAAGGGAGTTAGGTAGATTTGCATTAGAGAGATAGATAGATAGAAAGAGAGTTGCAGAGGGGGAGTGAGCGATTTTATGTGGAAAAAGCTAAAAATACCCTGGCAAAAAACTTCCGAACCATCGGTAAATCTCGGTAAAAAAATTGTAAAGTCGAGCCAAAGTGTTTGTTGTGCGGGCAAGGGGTAGTACTATGCAACCTTCGTTAAAGTGAAAATTCGTTGCAAGAGTGTTCGTTGTGCAGGAGTTTACTGTACTGTGTTTTGTATTAGGGTAAGGTGGGGTGAATCCGCTGCAAAACGTGGTTTTTTAATAACAGCATCCAACTGAATCAGAATTCAGAATTTTTTGTTTACATAACTTTAACATTCTCGCTTTCCTGCACATGCTCATATTATTTTTATTTGAAAAAACAAAACATTAAGGTTTGTAATGGGTCGCGAAAACCGTTACTCGCGCGGCGGATTCACCCCGCCCGGCGGGGTGAATCCGCCGCGGTTATATATTATCGATTATTTAATCTTGCCACGGCGATTTTACCCCCAATTAAGTAACAATTAAGATGTTTTTTTATTAGATTGATATAATCCAAGTATTTTGGTATAATTATATAATTATATATTATATATTTATATAATTATAGAATTTAGAAAATTATATACAGTGGAGCCCCCATCCTCGCTACACCGGTCTTCGTTGATTCAATTCTCGCACCACACACCAAATATTCCCAATTTCAATTCTCGCGCCAAAAGCCTCATTCCTCGCATCAAAATCCCAGCCGAAACCCGAAAAAATAGCAAAAATAACGAAAAACTCGACATAAAACTAGAAAACAAACAAAAACTATAATTTTATTTTAACATAACGAAAAAATCTGCCAGTAGCTTGCCGTTTAGAGACGAAATCCGAGATCCGATCGTTAAATGCGCAAGATGCCGCCATCTTTGTATGACGTCATCACTAAGAACATAAGAACATAAGAACATAAGAAAATGGGAGTCTGCAGAAAGCCGATTGGCCTAAGCAAGGCAGATCCCTGTCCCACACAACCCCAATTACAAAGCCCAATTATAGGCTCAACACTCTAATACCCTGAGGATCATCTTACCAAAACGGTTAGAGATTAACGCAGGATTACGGGGGTCTGCAGAGCTCTGATTGGCCCAACCCTGCTGATCCCCCTTCACACCCAACCCTTCTCGTCCATATGCTTATCCAATTTTATCTTAAAGCTCCCTAAGCAGACGCTTGCAGTTTAGCTAGTATCTGTGTTGACAAAACAACCGTTTGCAAGCCTTTTTGTGCCTGAACCCCAACTTCAACCCCTTATCTCTCGCGTTTATTATAACCTCTAGTACATCTAGTGATAGGGATGGTTGGCCTGGTGGTAGCAATGAAGGAATATCATGCTCAAAACACAGCAAAGACCAGTCCATGTCGGACGAAAGCGATTGAATTGCCTAGCCTAGACGATGTTAGCCTAGGCTAGGCTAAATATGACAATGATTTATAATAAAATCTGTGTGGTAAGTAATCTTCTCATAATACGTATTTATACGTATTTTCCTCATAATATGTATTTATTGGATGTATTTGGGGCGAAATGGGTACTTGAGGGGTGGCTGGACGAATTTAGAACCTAGGCCTAGGCTAGACCTAAACATTTTCGCATGATAGAAACAATGCCCCAATCTACAGTATTTATGGTTAGGACTGTCATTTAGCCATTTCTACATTATTATTTACAATGCATAAGATTTAGGCCTAGGCTACTTGATGTAGCCTAGACAAAAAACATGTTTTCATAGCCTAACACTGGGAAAAAGTGCGGTAATTGTTTAGATATTGGGCCTTTTTTTTCTAGTTATTAAAAACTTATTCTATGGTGTATTATATGATACAGTATAATGCATAAAATTTAATTTGTGTACAATAAAACATGTTTTCATAGGCAAAAAATAGAAACAGACGCAAATTTTGGCATGAGCACGGAACCGATTGAATTTTCCCCATAAGAACAGTGCCCCGATCTTGGCTGTTTCAATCCTAGCTCTATTTCTGCGGAACCGATTAGCAGCTAGGATGGGGGCTCCACTGTACAGTAATTATATATATTTTTGCCTGAATTGTTTTTGTTTTTTTTTTCTTTTTAGTTTCCACTTAGAAATCACAGACAACCATTTTGTAACAATAAAAAAGTGTATTGGGAGATGTAAAGTCGCCGCAAAGTCGCCGCCACGAAAAATGTTCAAGACCGCTTACATATTTTTCAGTTTGAAATATTATAGAAAAATATTTTTCTTCGTTAAATATATGACAACTATGCATGTTTGTGTTCTATCATCATCTACACGTACTATAAACATACCTAGAATCAATTCCATACGTATTTGGATTTATGACAAATTGTTTTAGACAAGTATCTTACGTCCGCGGTGATTCCACCCCGCGGCGGATTCACCCCACCTTACCCTACAGATTATAGGGTTCAAATAGGGTTGTCTTCGTTTTCTAGGTTGACGCGGACGTCTCTCTTGAGGTCGGATTTTTTCCGTAGTCTCCGATTTCATTGTTGTCTCGGACGGACATTGGTTAGGTCGGATTTTATCCTCTGTTGGGTCGGACACAAGCCGGACTCCGGACATCTCGGATTTTCGGTCATCTCGGACTGGGTCTCCCCCCAATTAGTCCGAGATAGCGAGGGTCTACTGTACCATAACGAGTATAAAGACAGCCCCGGGTACAAGTAGGCTATTGCCGGTTACTCTGGCGGCTGTTAAGACTATGACACACCCGGGTACCAGTATTCCCGGGTGGTATTATAATACCATAGCAAGTATAAAGACAGCCCCGGGTACAAGTAGGCTATTGATGGCCTTGGCCTTGCTCGAGGCCTTGGGGCTGTTCGGCCAGGCAGCTTGGGGAACAACAACAACAACAACTCTGGCGGCTGTTAAGACTATGACACACCCGGGTACCAGTATTCCCGGGTGGTATTATAATACCATAGCAAGTATAAAGACAGCCCCGTGTACATATAGGCTATTGACGGTTACTCTGGCGGCTGTTAAGACTATGACAGACCCGGGTACCAGTACTCCCGGGTGGTATCATAATACCATAACAAGTTTAAAGACAGGCCCGGGTACCAGTAGGCTATTGCCGGCTACTCTGGCAACCAGGCCCGGGTACCAGTAGACCATATACCGGGTACTCTGGCGACTGTTAAGACTATGGCATTTTTTTTTTTTTTCCAAACTTTTGAAAGCCCCCGGGTACTCTAGGCCTTGTCTAAACAGTATAAAGACAGGCCCGGGTATCAGTAATTGACGGGTGATATTATAATGCCGGCTACCATGTTAAGACTATGGCATATTAAACCATTTTTTTTTATAAAGCCCCCGCGTACTCTAGGCCTTGTCTAAACAGTATAAAGACAGGCCTGGGTATCAGTAATTGACGGGTGATATGATAATGCCGGGTACCACGTTAAGACTATGGCATATTAAAAAATCTTGAAAACCCCCGGGTACTCTAGGTCCTGTCTAAACAGTATAAAGACAGGCCCAGGTACCAGTAATGGACGGGTAATATACAGTATATTATAATGCCGGGTACCATGACGTGGTTCATAGTATCATAATGACAGGCCCGGGTACCAATAATTGAGACGGCTATCTATTTGTGCCGGGTACTCTAGGCTGTGGCATACCATAACAAGGACAAGTCCGGGTGCCAGTAATGGAATAATAATAATAATAATAATATTTATTCAGTTAGCAATTTACGGAGTTGGTACCACATAGTATGTTACAAATATGACATGTACCAGCTTTGCATAATTCCAACTAAGGATAGCCCAATAAGGCCGTTAGGCGTATTTCCATTGGGGTCCTTGTGGGATTAGGTTAGCTGGGGAAAAGGGGAGGATAAAAGAAATAGATACTTTAGAGATATTATTTTGACGGGTACTCTTTGTCATACTTTAATAAAAACAGACCAGAGTTCCAGTAATGGAAACAAAAATAAATTTTGCCGGGTACTCTAGGCTTTGTCATACTATAATAAGGACAAACCCGGGTCCCAGTAATTGAGGCAGATATTAATTTTTGTCGGATACTGGGAGGTTTGACGTACCTCCCAACCTACCAAATAGGAAAACCTACTATTTGGTAGTAGTCTTGGAAAATCCAACGTCAAGGCTATTAACCTAATTGCAATGACGACTTGTCTATTTTGACTGCTATGTCGTCATTCCAACCGCGGTTAAAAAGAAAACGTCTAGAGTCTACTCCTTATCTTGCTCTAGGAGACGTTGTACATTAATCAAAACTACCACCGAAGGTGAAAAAAGTATAGAAGAGAAGAAAAAGGGGTTTACCTTAGTTACCGCTCAAGGCCCATCCCGTGTTCCGTCATGCGCAGATCCCTGTCGAACGTGCGCATAAGCGACCCTCTCTTGTCATCACATCTCACGTCAGCAGAAGAACGCGGATGGGCAGGGGTCCGGCGTGAGGGAGGGTATTATGTACGTTGGATTTTCCAAGACTACTACCAAATAGTAGGTTTTCCTATTTGGTAGGTTGGGAGGTACGTCAAACCTCCCAATTTGTTAGTAGTCTTGGCAAATCCAACGTCAAGGCTGCATAACAAATAGGAGGAGGACATCCAAGCCCAACCTACCAAAAAAACCAATGCATAAGACAAAATTATGAATGACAAAGAAACACAATTTAAACAAGAGAGTTTAATAAAAGAGTGAAAAACTGAGGAGTAGCTAAAAAGAGCAGTTTTAACACGTGCCCGTCATTCATAGTAATGCAAAACCATAGACTTGTCTTAAACCAAAAAGTACTGTACACAAAATCCCTTTTCTTCCAAAACGAACAAAAACACTGATCACAAAAACAAAACACAATTTTCAATGAGGCAAAAACACTTATGTACTGTATACATATAACATAACCCCAAACTTGTAATCCAGTGTTGCAAACCCGTACTTCCCTCCCCCCCTTTTCGAAATAAAACAAAGGAAAAGAAAGAGTGACTAGGGGGGAAGACCAGGCAACTTCGCGAGAGCCCTAGGAAACACGACTCCCGAGAGCTATCACAGGCCGAGGGGGTCTAACAATGGACATGGAGAGGTAGGAGGAGACGAAGGTATGGACAGAAGACCACAAACCCGCCGAGGCGACGTCAGGCAACGAACGAGTCTGCAGGAACCGTAAGGAGGCAGCAAAGGATCGCACATCGTGCGCAGAACCCCGACAAGCAGGGTTACTGGCACGAATGACCCGACAAATGTGGCGTCCTATCTGTACCTTCGAGAGCCTCCTACCAGTCCGAGGAGACACCCACACAGCAGTACCCGAAGTCGGAGCCACAGACTCAACATAGGAGTGCAAGGCCTGCACCGGGCACAACACATGGTGAGTATGCCCACGCTTTAAAGCCTGGATGGTGAAAGGCTTGAAAACGTGGGTCTCTCTCTCATTCTTGGCAACAAAATGAGGGGAGGGGGCTAACGTGACGACATTCAAGGATGGGGAGAATCGCATGCATTCCTGGGACCGCGACATGGCAGCTAGTTCAGACACCCTATCCCCAGTGGCCAGAGCGACAAGGAAGAGTGTACGCTCGAGCAACTGAACCGGTGTAGTGTCCCGTGTATATGTGTGTGAAGCCAGAAGGTCCAGAGCACGCCCCAGATCCCACTGAGGAGGGATCTGGCGCGGAGGCGGTCGCTCCCTGAAGGCAGCCTTCATGAAGGAATCCAGCTCCTTCGGTGGAACGACCAGCCCAGTGACGGACTCAAAGACCTCCCGGATGGCAGACAAGTGGTTACGTATAGTGTTGACTTGAGAGCGACGTGTACGGAAGAGGTGAAACAAGTAGTGTAGGACGAGGGAAGGAGAGCTAACAGTCTGGTGAGTGTCCTGTATCCACCTAGTAAAAGACCTCCAGTGGGACTCGTAAGTCCCCCAAGTCGAAGACGTCCATGAACGCTTCAGGAAGTCAGTCAGGTCCCGTCCGTGGACTGGGAGCCACCGTGCCTCACGAACATCCACGATGCGAAGGCCAACGAGGTCCGCAGGTCTCCAACCTGGCTCAAGTGGAAGTTTGAGAGAGGGAGAGGGACCGGACTCGGGCACCACCGCTTCAACTGGGAGTACCAAGCCTGGGCTGGCCACAGAGGCGCTATTAGCCAGACTCTGCCGCGGTACAGCCGCAGCCTCGCGAGGACTTTGCACATCAACAGTGCGTCTGGTGGCGGAAATATGTATATCGACTGCCACCTGTTCCAGTCTTCCATGAAAGCGTCCGGACCCCCCTCCGGAGTGCGAGTCCGGAGGGATAGGTACTGAGGCAACTTGCGCGTCTCCTTCGATGCGAACAAGTCGACCTCCGGAACACCCCAGGAAGCCGCGAGGTCGTCGAATACAGTCTGTTTGATAGCCCATTCTACAAGAACGCCCCGTCCTCTCGACAGGGCGTCCGCCCACAGGTTGGCAGTCCCGGGCAGGTAGGAGGCGTGCAGGGAGATGTTGTGTCGGTTCGCGAGGAAGAACAACTTCTCTGAGATCCCCAACAGAGTCAAAGACCTGGAGGACCCCTGCTTTTGGATACAGTGGACAGCTGTCTGATTGTCCATCCTGAAGGCCACCGACTTTCCCCGAAGGGCCAGCGCTTGGTCCCTCAGGAAGAACAAGGGAACCAACAGTTCGAGGGCATTGATGTGTAGGTTTGTGTGTCCCACCCATCTGCCGTGATGTTGATGTCCCAGGTTGGATTGGTAACCCCACCCCACCTCGCTCGACGCATCTGGATCTACCCAGATCGTCAGTGGGGGGGCGGTCCAGGGCACAGCCGCAGAGAGCGTGCCCCGAGCAACCCAGTGCCCTAAGTGTCTGTGAATGGTACGCGGGATCGGCATGAGCCGATCCATAGGGGCCAACGGAAACACCTTGTTGCCCATGAGTATTAGGCGGCGCAGCCTGAGCCTCCCTAAGGGAATGGTCAGAGCGGCCCAATTCAGTGAACCCACTAACGAGTCCCAGATCCTCCTCGTGAGGGAGACCGAGTGCAACACGGCGAAGACCTTCCTGCGAAGTTTCACCGCGTTTGGCTGACTCTGGGTCACTGTAGCGTTGGTCAGATCCCATTCGAGACCTACCCACGTCACGACACGCGACGGGGTCAGGCGGGACTTGGGAATATTGATTTTGAACCCTAACTGTGTTGAACTACTGTGAGGGTGTCGCGGACGCACTGTTCTAGGGTGTCTGAAACAATCAACCAGTCGTCCAAGTAAAACAGGATCTGGAGGCCGCTCCTGAGGAGAGGATCCAGAGCCTGCTTCACCAGTTTCGAGAAGATCCGCGGCGCGATGTTGAGACCGAAGGGAAGTCTGTCGAACATGAACACACGATCGGAAGTCTGAACGGCCAAGAATCGCTGGAAACGAGGATGGATAGGAACGTGCCAATACGCATCCTTGAGGTCCAGCGACACTACCCACGACAGAGGTCGCAGGGCCAGTCGTACCTGGTGCACCGTCAGCATCCGAAACCGTGTGTTCACGATGTGCCCGTTGAGGGCCGACAAATCCACCACCGGTCGCATCGCGTCGCAGTCCTTCTTTGGTACCAGAAAAACACGGGAGAGGAAAACCGGTAGACCGGCTTTCACCTCCTTGACGATTCCCTGCTCGTGCATGGATGTAATCACGTCGGCCACCTCCGAAGAGACAGGCCGGCTTCGTTGACAAGAGCTGAGTGGGGGTCTGGACTTCCATCTCCAGGTTAGACCCCTCCGTGCAATCTTCCGCCCCCACGTCCCTCGTGGCCACCGAAGGGCGCAAGGGCGAAAATAACCTGTGGGAACCCCCGAGATGAGGTGAGCGACCCTTTCTGCGAGGCGAGAAGGAGAACAAGGAGGAGACCGACCTGGAGAACCTACACATTTTTTGACGTGGAGGGTCCCCCGGTACGGTCCCTGCGGTCATAAGAGCCACGTTGACCACCCCTACCCCCCCACCTCGCCGAAAAGGGCGGGTCACCCCATCCCCTGTCCGTCGTGCGTCTGACCCCGTCGAAGTGCGGCCGGAAGTGGAAGGCTGGCCAGCCCCTTCTCGGCGGGGATGAAAGGGAGCAGGAGCAGAAGTGCGAGGCGGAACCGACGCTCTGGCCGGCAACTTCCCTTTCCTGCGCCCTTTCTTGGCGGCAGCACCCCGAAGGGGACCGGCAGAAGGACGGGACTGCGAAGACCCTGGTCGCGACACAGCGCGTCTTTGCGTGTCGTAAGCAGGGTCCGCTGACAGAGAAGCGTAGCGTTCCCAAGCATCCTGCGCAAAAAGCCCCGATGTATATAGCTCAGAGTATAACAGACCCTGACGAATATCCAAAGGGGCTCTCCGGCAGAACGAGGACCTTACCGTCTGGCGTTGTCGAGTTGCCTCGCACAAAACCGCCTTCAGCTCGGGAACCAAAGACACCGCGAGCTGAAGGTGGATCCGCCGAATGTGGTCCAAACCCTCGCGAAGATCGCCAGGTGCAGTCGCCTCGATAAGTCGCAGGTGGTGAACAGACGTCTGGAGGGAACCTAGAAGACAAGACAATAAGTTCGCCACCCTCTGCCGCAAGGTAAAATCCCTGTCGACAGAGGACTTATCTGGGTGGGAGAAGAACGGGTTAGCAATAGCACAAATTTCAAGTTTGGGCGCGCTAATCCAGGACCAGAACTTGCCATCCAATCCGCCGACAGATACCAGAGGAGGCAAAAGCAGTGACGACTCTGGGGGAGGGACTGAAATAGATCTGTCGACGGAACGGTTGGCAAAGTCTAAGGCCTCAGCAAACCAGGCCTCCAATGGGAGAGGATTATCAAGCACGACGGCTAAGCCAGGCTTACCGTCGTCGCACAAACCCGTCCCATAGGAGGACAGTCCCGTTAACACAGCCAGGGACTGAACATCCTGAAGGATGTCCTGGCGGCTGAAGTCTGACCAGAGCTTAGTTCGAGGAGCAGACGGGGGCTTGGGCTTCACCGAAAAGTACTGAAGGTCAGTCCTTGTCGGGTAAGCCCGCACCTCCACGTCGGCCACCTGACCATCCACCCTGATCGCCCTGAACTGCAGCTTGTCATTAATTTGGACCGACCAGTCCGAAGGTAGGGCCCTCTCACCTGACGGGAAGTCGATAGCACGCTCCGGGTGGGAGGCCTGCACCCCCTTCCAAACAGCCAAGGAGCCATAGAGGAGCGGCATAGTCCGCGACGGGACCTTGGCCTTCTGGATGGGGGGCAAGCGCGGACCCTGCCCTAGCAGACGGAGGACCCCCGCATGGGAGACAGCAGGGGCAACCACCTGAGCCAGGGCAGGAGCAGTACTAGCCGACGACCGGGCAGGCGGAGAAGCAGGGCGAGAAGGAATGTGGTCCACCGCAGAGGGGAGGGGGACCAAAGCAGGGGTAGGGTGGGTGAGGCGCTGAGGTTGTGTCACCGCCAAGAAGCGCGATAAGAGGGATTCTTGCATCGCCTCCAAGCGCGCGTCGAAGTGTGAGACAACCCACCCCTGCATAGCCGAAAATCGATCCGAGAGAGGCGACCCCCCCGAAGATAGTTCGGCCCGCAGGGGCGAGCGTGAGCGAGAGCGAGACCCACGACACGAAACAGCAGCGTCGCGGCCCAAAGAAGGCGAGCGACGACGGCCGTGGCGGTCCTGAGGGTCTCGTCCCCGATCACTAACGCCCGAGGGGGAAACATCACCATCCCCCTCTTCCAGCGACACGTCAGCCCCCGAGAAAGGGGACCCCGAAACCTCGCTATACTCTACGAGTCAGGCGGCGGGGTATCCGCCCGGGGAGCCGGCAAGCGAAGATCAGGAATAGAAGAAGGAAGAGGAGCAGGATGACGGGAGGGGGAAGGCTGGCCGGGTGAAAGGAGGTCAGAAGGAGCCGCGGGGGAGAACAGAGCAAGGATCCCCGGGGCTGAGAGAACAGGGCGCCCGACACCGAGGCGGAGGAGGAGGGAGGACCTCCACCTTGGGGCGAGACCGAGAGAGGAAGAAGAGGCACCGAAGCAGGAGAAGTAGGAGGAGAAGCAACTACATCCTGGCGGACCCTCCTGGACAGAGTAGAAGGAGGGAGCAGAGGGCCAGCTACAGCATGAACATCCGCGCGCGTAGAGGACAAATGAAGAGGACGTCTTTTGTGCAGGGGAAGCGGGCGGAAGGTAGTAGAGCCCCTATCCGGAGAGGCCAGGGGAGGGCGTACAGGGGCAGAGACGCTAACCCCGGCCTCAGGGCGAGAACCATGACGAGGGTGAACGGCGGAGTCAAGGTGATCAGTAGGACGAGGAGGGGCAGTAGAGGACGGGCGACGTGGAGAGCGAGAGCGTGGACGGAGCTGGGGATCCACCCGACGATGTGACGACCGACCACGGGACTCAGGGAGGAGGGCCCGAGCAGGGAGAGGGCCAGGTAAACGGCCTCCAGACGGGTCAGGGATGCCCAGGGCGATGCGGATCCGGTCGTCAACAAAGGCCGGGGAACGGTGGCCCACAGTCCTAATGTGGTGGGAGACCACCGCCCACACAGACTGAAGGGATGCAGAGGCCACTGCCGCGTCAGAGGAACCAGGGTGATGGTCCACCACATCCACTAGGTCCATACACGGGCCACACAAAAGCAGGGAGGTAGGCCGTAGAGGACACACATTGAGAGTGGCGTAAGCAGGACCTGTGGCATTCCAAGCACGGGGAGCCACAGCCCTGGCGAAAGCAAGGCATCCCACCTGCAACGGAAGAACACACACCATAAGCAGCACGTCGACGGAGTAAGTGAAGATAATGTCCAATAAAAACCAGGGAATGAGCATGGGTAAACAGGAACACACATGCAAACTGGAAGTCGTACTCACTCTAAATGTGGGAGCACCGATGGAGGTGAGGAGGTCGGGTGAGGCGGAAGAGCACAAGCAGAACCTGCAAAGATGGAGAAAGTGTTAAACACCACTCAACACCTCACATGCAGGGTCCATAACACCAGGAAAGTGCATACCAATATAGTACCAGGCAACAAGATGACACAAAAAAGGGTCACCGTGAAAGCCAACCATAACCGCAAATTTGCGGGCCAATGGAGGCATAACCGTACCAACACAACCCTCCCGCCTCACTGCGAGACCCCCCAGCGATCGCCGCAAATTTGCGGGGAGCCGAAACGTCCGTGGACCGAATCGAGCACTCCGCAAATTTGCGGGACCGGCCGAGATGGTCCGGCGCCGAAAAAGCGAGAGGAGCGTCTAGGGAATACCAACACAGGCCCAGAAAAAAGCGTCAACTCCTTATGACTCCAAGCGACGATGGCCATCAAGCTGAGCAGTGCCTTCCTTGATAATATCCTGACTCAACCGGTCAAGGGAGAGGCAAGGAAGACACACCAGGGGAGAGGAGGCACATCCCCCAGGAACCACCCCACCCACAGAGATAGAGCAAAGCCCATGAGGAGAAGTGGCAGGAAGGGTGGTTTGGCACAAACAGGGGCCCCCGTAGGGTACCCCAGGAGTGGGCAAAAGGGTATGAAAGGATGGAGGTGAAAACAGTAAGGGAACACAAAAACCAGTAAATGAAACTGGCGAGAAAAAGGGTGGCCTAGCCGTGAGTAGAGAATGTGTCAGGGGCGAAAAACCCTGTGGTGTGAGGGAGGGGCCCCCGTGGGGTACCCCTGGATATCACGAACCACCAAGCGCCCAGGCCCTTGAGACACAGTGAAGGCTCGAAAGGGGGGACTCGGGAATAACGCTAATAACGCGGCCGACACAAACCCTACAAACAGCACCGCCACCACGAAATCTCAGATTGTGAACCAACTGTACACCTAGGCTATGAAAAAATGAAAACTCATAGGGGCATAGCAAATCCTGAATGAGAAACAAGCTAGGCTAAAAAAAGCTAAAAGCTAAACTATGCCCAGACTAACAGGAAAAAAGAATATGAAAAGAGAAAGAATGAAAAAACATATAGACGAGGAACGCCAGGCGCCCCCGTACCTTCGGTAGCTATTTCCACACGCGTCTCCATTAAACACACTGAGGAGCCCATTTACGTGTGCCCTAGATCACGTAACATCTGTCTAACAAAAAGAAGGCCAGAAAAGCCGAAACAAACCTAAAACAGGGTGAATTGAAGGAGCACAACAAAAGCGGACTCAACAATGGCGACGCGTGAAAAAATGATGACAAGAGAGGGTCGCTTATGCGCACGTTCGACAGGGATCTGCGCATGACGGAACACGGGATGGGCCTTGAGCGGTAACTAAGGTAAACCCCTTTTTCTTCTCTTCTATACTTTTTTCACCTTCGGTGGTAGTTTTGGTTAATGTACAACGTCTCCTAGAGCAAGATAAGGAGTAGACTCTAGACGTTTTCTTTTTAACCGCGGTTGGAATGACGACATAGCAGTCAAAATAGACAAGTCGTCATTGCAATTAGGTTAATAGCCTTGACGTTGGATTTGCCAAGACTACTAACAAATTCTAGGCGTTGTCATACTATAATAGGACAAGCCCGGGTTGCAATGATGGAGGCAGATATTAATTTTGCCGGTTACCCTAGGCTTTGTCATACCATATTAGAGACAGGCCCGGGTACCAGTCATTAACACGACTATCAGAATTACGATAAATACGAGAGCTTAAGTTTACCGGGTACACTTAGCCTCTATGTTACCAATTATACAAGTATATTAGTCTTAGCGTGTAATTAAGACTAGGCTATACCTGACTAAAAAATTACAGAGTAATTATATCCAGTGATACCGGGTAATAATTCACTAGGCTATTTCTTACATAATCGGCAACTAGTTTATTTAAAGTAAACGATACAAGGCTAGATCCTATTTTGCCAAATTTAAGTAGGCCTAATAATTCCGGTATTATTTCCACTATGCAACATTGACTCCTTGGTATTATTCACAGGCTCAGGCGAGCTGCTGCTTTACCAGAGTAGAATCTTTTCAACGATTAGAACGATCTCTTCCGGCCAAGTGATAACCACGGGAGGAGCCGAGCAGTGTTCCAGGTTCGGGGCTGTGGTGGACCTTGCCGTCCTCTCACCTGTTGTTCCCCTCGCTCGGCTAAAAAACCTATATTTTAAGGTGAGTTCATTTTACAAAACACTAGACGTTTCCGGTTCACCGGCTAAGTGTAATCTCACTAATCATATATTTTTGTTAATAACCATGACCCAAAAACATTTATATCCTCGGTCACATGCAAACAAGTGTTATTATCTGTGTGGGGTTCGGTAAAGTCTTACATTTCAGGTACTTTTAAAAAATCTCCAGGAATTATGAATGTAAAGTATGTAGGCTTTTTAGAAATATCCTTTTCTAGAACTCCTAGCTCTTCCCCACCTCCTGACAAGAAAATGTCTGGATCTAGCAGGAAAAGACATAGGTCGGTCAGCTCAGAGTCTTCCAGTAAAAAACAGAAGAAAGCGAGCAAATCTCAAACTAAAAGGCGACCTTCTAAGTCCCAAACTTCCCCGACTCGCAGTCATGATTTCAAAGTCTTGCATTCTACACCACATATCCCCAGTCTTTTGACATTGTCTAATGTGGTCAGTCACCCTGCTAATCCTGTTACATCTAAACATAAATTACCTGTCTCATCTACTTCCTTGACTGATCCAAGTTCTGAGGATATCAGTCCCCCTCCACTTTCCCTAGTACAGTTAGCTGATACTATTGAACAGCAATTTGAAGCAACCCCGTTGCTTGCTCCACCCACATTAATTCACCCTCAACTGATTCAGGCGAATATTGAAGCAGAAGTACATAAACCCATACACTAATCACCTGTTCAGCCTTCTGCGGACTTATCTGTTCATTTAGATCCTTCTCTGGCAGCTCCAGACATTTTTTAGTTACAGTATGGTGGGGGCAAAGCAGAAAAAGGTACTTCTTAAGGATACCCCCAAAACCTTTGGTCATAAACTGGGAGGTTTGACGTACCTCCCAACCTACCAAATAGGAAAACCTACTATTTGGTAGTAGTCTTGGAAAATCCAACGTCAAGGCTATTAACCTAATTGCAATGACGACTTGTCTATTTTGACTGCTATGTCGTCATTCCAACCGCGGTTAAAAAGAAAACGTCTAGAGTCTACTCCTTATCTTGCTCTAGGAGACGTTGTACATTAACCAAAACTACCACCGAAGGTGAAAAAAGCATAGAAGAGAAGAAAAAGGGGTTTACCTTAGTTACCGCTTAAGGCCCATCCTGTGTTCCGTCATGTGCAGATCCCTGTCGAACGTGCGCATGAGCGACCCTCTCTTGTCATCACATCTCACGTCAGCAGAAGAACGTGGATGGGCAGGGGTCCGGCGTGAGGGAGGGTATTATGTACGTTGGATTTTCCAAGACTACTACCAAATACAGTAGTAGGTTTTCCTATTTGGTAGGTTGGGAGGTACGTCAAACCTCCCAATTTGTTAGTAGTCTTGGCAAATCCAACGTCAAGGCTGCATAACAAATAGGAGGAGGACATCCAAGCCCAACATACCAAAAAAACAATGCATAAAACAAAATTATGAATGACAAAGACACAATTTAAACAAGAGAGTTTAATAAAAGAGTGAAAAACTGAGGAGTAGCTAAAAAGAACAGTTTTAACACATGCCCGTCATTCATAGTAATGCAAAAACATAGACTTGTCTTAAACCAAAAAGGTACTGTACCCAAAATCCCTTTTCTTCCAAAACCAACAAAAACAGTGAACACAATAACAAAACACTTATGTACTGTAACAATACATAATCCCAAACTTGCAATCAAGTGTTGCAAACCCGTACCCCCCCCCCACCCCTTTGTCAAATAAAACAAAGGAAAAGAACGAGGGACAAGGGGGGGAGACCAGGTATCTTCGCCAGAACACTAGGAAACACGACCCCCGAGAGCCATCACCGGCTGAGGGGGTCGAACACTGGACATGGAGAGGTAGGAGGAGATGAAGGAATTGATAGAAGACCACAAAACCGCTGAGGCGACGGCAGGTAAGGATCGACGCTGCAGGAACCGGAAGGGGGCAGCAAAGGTTCGCACATCGTGCGCAGAACCCCTACAAACAGGGTTACTGGCACGAATGGTTCGACAAATGTGGCGTCCCATCTGCACCTGCGAGAGCCACCCACCTGTCCGAGGAGACACCCACACAGCAGTACCCGAAGGCGGCGCCACAGACGCAACAGAGGAGTGCAAGGCTGACACCGGGCACAACACATGGCGAGGACGCCCACGCTGGAAAGCCTGGACGGGGAAAGGCCAGAAAACGTGGGTCTCCCTCTTATTCGTGGCAACAAAAAGAGGGGAGGAGGCGAACGTGACGCCATGCTAGGACGGGGAGAATCGCACACAGACCCGGGGCCGTGACAATGCCGCTAGTGCAGACACCCGATCCCCAGTGGTCAGAGCGACAAGGAAGAGTGTACGCCCGAGCAACGGAACCGGTGTAGCGGCCCCTGTATACGAGGGTGAAGCCAGAAGGTCCAGAGCCCACCCCAGATCCCACTGTGGAGGGACCTGGCGCGGAGGCGGGCGTTCCCGGAAGGCAGCCGGCATGAAGGAATCCAGCTCCTGCGGCGGAACGACCAGCCCAGCGACGGACTCAAAGACCCCCCGGACGGCAGACAAGTGGTTACGTATAGCGTCGACGTGAAAGTGACATGTACGGAAGAGGTGAAACAAGGAGTGGAGGACGAGGGAAGGAGAGCCAACTGTCGGGCGAGTGTCCTGTAACCACCTAGGAAAAGACCTCCAGCGGGACCCGTAAGTCCCCCAAGGAGAAGTCGGCCAGGAACGCTTCAGGAAGGCAGGCAGGTCCCGTCCGTGGACTGGGAGCCACCTTGCCTCATGAACATCCACGATGCGAAGGCCAACGAGGGCCGCAGGGCCCCAACCTAGCGCAAGGGGAAGTCGGAGACAGGTAGAGGGACCGGACTCGGGCACCACCGCGTCAACTGGGCGGACCAAGCCCGTGCCGGCCACAGAGGCGCGAGGAACCAGACGCTGCCGCGGGACAGCCGCAGCCTCGCGAGGACGTCGCACAGCAACAGTGCGTCTGGCGGCGGAAATATGGATATCGACCGCCACCTGTTCCAGTCTACCATGAAAGCGTCCGGACCCCCCTCCGGAGTGCGAGGCCGGAGGGAGAGGTACCGAGGCAACTGGCGCAGCACCTCCGATGTGAACAAGTCGACCTCCGGAACACCCCAGGAAGCCGCGAGGTCGTCGAACACAGTCCGTTGCATTGCCCATTCTACAAGAACGCCTCGTCTTCGCGACAGGGCGTCCGCCCACAGGGTGGCAGGCCCGGGCAGGGAGGAGGCATGCAGGGAGAAGGGGTGTCGGTCCGCGAGGAAGAACAACTTCACGGAGATCCCCAATGACCTGGAGGACCCCCGCATAAGGAAACAGTGGACAGCTGTCTGAGTGTCCATCTCGAAGGCCACCGACTGTCCCCGAAGGGCCAGCGCGTGGTCCCTCAGGAGGAACAAAGGAACCAACAGGTCGAGGGCATAGACGGGGAAGGGGCGTGAGTCCCACCCATCTGCCGGGAAGTCGACGGCCCAGGTTTGATGGGTAACCTCACCCGACCTCGCTCGACGCATCTGTGTCTACCCAGATCGTCGGCGGGGGGGGCGGGCCAGGGCACAGCCGCAGAGAGCATGCCCCGAGCAACCCAGTGTCCGAAGTGACTGCGAATGGTACGCGGGAGCGGCAGGAGCCGATCCATAGGGGTCAACGGAAACACCTCGGTGCCCATGAGGAGTAGGCGGCGTAGCCTGAGGCTCCCTAAGGGAATGGGCAGAGCGGCCCAATGCAGCGAACCCACTAACGAGTCCCAGAGCCACCCCGGGAGGGAGACCGAGTGCAACACGGCGAAGACCCTCCGCCGAAGGTGCACCGCGTCCGGCAGACCCTGGGTCACCGGAGCGCCGGACAAAACCCATGCGAGACCGACCCATGGCACGACACGCAACGGGGTCAAGCGTGACTTGGGAACATCGATGGGGAACCCTAACTGTGCGACGTGGCGAACGACTGTGAGGGCGTCGCGTACGCACAGTCCGAGGGCTTCGGAAACTATCAACCAATCGGCCAAGGAAAACAGGAGCTGGAGCCCGCTCCTGAGGAGAGGACCCAGAGCCTGTCCCACCAGTGCGGAGAAGATCCGCGGCGTGATGTGGAGACCGAAGGGAAGGCCGGCGAACAGGAACACACGATCGGAAGTCCGAACGGCCAAGAATCGCTGGAATCGAGGATGGGGAGGAACGAGCCAAGACGCATCCTGGAGGGCCAGCGACACTACCCACGACAGAGGGCGCAGGGCCAGGCGTACCTGGGGTACCGGCAGCATCCGAAACCGTGTGTGCACGAAGCGCCCGGTGAGGGCCGACAGAGCCACCACCGGGCGCATAGCGTCGCAGTTCGACTTCGGTACCAGAAATACACGGGAGAGGAAAACCGGGTGACCGGCGGTCAACTCCCTCGACGATACCCTGCTCGTGCATGGATGTGAACACGTGGGCCACCTCTGAAGAGATGGGCCGGCGTCGGTGACAAGAGCGGAGTGGGGGTCTGGACGTTCACCTCCAGGTTAGACCCCTCCGCGCAATCCGCCGCCCCTAACGTCCCTCGCGGCCACCGAGGGGCGCAAGGGCGAAAACAACCCGCGGGAGCTCCCGAGAGGAGGGGAGCGACCCGGGCGGCCAGGCGAGAAGGAGAACAAGGATACCGACCCAGAGAACCTACACATTGTTTTGACGTGGAGGTACCCCCGGTACGGTCCGTGAGGGCATGAGCGCCACGTTGACCTCCTCTACCCCACCCCAACCCCAGGCCGTCGCGGGGCTGACCCCGGCGAAGGGCGGCCGGAAGTGGAAGGCCGGCCAGCCCCGACACGGCGGGGATGAAAAGGGGGCAAGAACAGAAGGGCGAGGCGGAACTGACGCACTGGCCTGTAACGTCCCAGTCCTGCGCCCGTGCATGGCGGCAGCACCTGCAGCAGCACCCCGAAGAGGACCGGCAGAAGGACGGGACTGAGAAGACCTCGCGCGCGACACAGCGCGTCGTTGCGTGTCGTAAGCAGGGTCCGCCGATAGAGAAGCGGAGCGGCCCCAAGCATCCCGCGCAAAAAAGCCCCGACGGAGAGAGCGTAGAGTACAACAAACCCTGACGAATATCCAAGGGGGCTGTCCGGCAGAACGAGGACTGTACCGTCCGGCGTTGCCGAGGTGCCACGCACAAAACCGCCTTCAGCTCGGGAACCAAAGACACCGCGAGCTGAAGGGGGATCCGCCGAACGCGGCCCAAACCCTCGCGAAGATCGCCTGGTGCAGACTCCGCGATAAGCCGCAGGTGGCGAACAGAAGTCTGGAGGGAATCAAAAGACAAGAGAAGAAGTTCGGCACCCACCGCCGCAAGGGAAAAACCCTGTCGACAGAGGACTGAACTGAGTGAGAGAAGAACGGGGTAGCAATAGAACAAAGTCCAAGAACGGGCGCGCTGAACCAGGACCAGAACGCGCCGTCCAACCCGCCGACAGACACAAGAGGAGGCAAAAGCAGTGATGACTCCGGGGGAGGGACTGAAGGAGAGCCGGCGACGGAACGGCCGGCGAAGACGAAGGCCTCAGCAAACCAGGCCCCCAACGGGAGAGGGTGATCGAGCAAGATGGCTAAGCCAGGCGTACCGTCGTCGCACAAACCCGTCCCATAGGAGGACAGTCCCGTCAACACAGCCAGGGACTGAACAACCTGAAGGATGTCCCGGCGGCTGAAGTCTGACCAGAGCATAGGCCTGCAGAAGGGAGGGGGACCGTAGCAGGGGTAGGTATGGTGAGGCGCTGAGGGTGTGTCACCGCCAAGAAGCGCGAGAAGAGGGAGTCTTGCATCGACTCCAAGCGCCCGTCGATGCGTGACACAAGCCACCCCTGCATAGCCGACAATCGATCCGAGAGAGGCGACCCCCCCCCCCCCCCCAAGAATGGTCGGCCCGCAGGGGTGAGCGCGAGCGGGAGCGAGATCCACGACACGAACCAGCAGAGTCGCGGCCCAAGGAAGGCGAGCGACGACGGGTGTGTCGCCGCAGAGTGACTCGTCCCTGAACACGAACGCCCGAGGGGGAAACAGCACTTTCCCCCTCTTCCAGCGACACGTCAGCCCCTGAGAAAGGGGACCCCGAAACCACGCGATACCCCACCGAGCCAAGAGGAGGGGTACCCCCGTGGCGAGACGGTAAGTGAAGGTCAGGGAGAGAAGAAGGAGGAGGAGCAGGACGACGGGAGTGGGAAGGCTGACCGGGTGAAAAGACAGCATCCGGTGTTCCCAGGCGGTCACCCATCCAAGTACGAACCAGACCCTACGTTGCCTAACTTCACTGATCGGACGAAAGCGGTGCATTCAACGTGGTATGGCCGTTGGCTGAAAAGAGGTCAGAAGTAGCCGTGGGGGGAAACAGAGCAAGGATCCCCGGGGCAGAGATAACAGGGCGGCCCGACACCGAGGCGGAGGAGGGAGGGACCGCCACCGTGGGACGAGACCGTGAAGGAAGAAGAGGCACCGAAGCAGGTGAAGTAGGAGAAGCAACTACATCCTGGCGGACCCTCCCAGACAGTGTAGGAGGAGGGAGCAGAGGGCCAGCAACAGCCTGAATCTCCGCGCGCGCAGAGGACAAAGGAAGAGAACGGCGTACGAGCAGGGGAAGCGGGCGGAAGGTAGTAGAGCCCCGACCCGGAGAGGCCAGGGGAGGGCGCACAGGGGCAGAGCCGCTAACCCCGGCCTCAGGGCAAGAACCATGACGAGGGCGATGGGCGCCGTCAAGGCGATCAGGAGGACAACGAGGGGCAGGAGAGGACGGGCGACGAGGCGAGCGAGAGCGTGGACGGAGCAGGGGATCCCCCCGACGATGCGACGACCGGCTGCGGGACCCAGGGGAGAGGGCTCGAGCAGGGAGAGGGCCAGGCGAACGGCCTTCAGTCGGGTCAGGGATACCCAGGGCGACGCGGATCCGGGCGGCAACAAAGGCCGGGGAACGGTGGCCCACAGTCCAAAAGTGGCGGGAGACTATCGCCCACACCGACTGAAGGGAAGCAGAGGCCACTGCCGCCGCCGAGGAACCAGGGCTATGATGCACCACATCCACCAGGGCCAGACACGGGCCACACAGAGCAGGGAGGTAGGCCGTAGAGGACACACAGTGCGAGTGGCGCAAGCAGGACTTGTGGCTCACCAAGCACGGGGAGCTACAACCATGGCGAAAGCAAGGCAGCCGACCTGCACTGGAAGAACACACACCATAATCAGCACGTCGAAGGAGTAAGTGGAGAGAATGTCCAAGAAGAACCAGGGAAGGAGCATGGGGAAACAGGAACACACATGCAAACAGGTATCCGTACTCACCCTAAACCGGGAGCACAGAGGTAGGTGAGTAGGGCGGGCGAGGTGGAAGAGCACTAGCAGAACCTGCAAAGATGGAGAAAGTGTTAACCACCACTCAACATCTTACATGCAGGGCCTATAACACCAGTAAAGTGCACACACCAAATAGTATCAGGCAACAAGATGACATAAAAAAGGTCAATAGTGAAAGCCAACTATTACCGCAAATTTGCGGGCCAATGGAGGCCCTCCATAACCGTACCGACACCACCCCCCCGCAATTTTGCGGGACCCCCCAGCGATCTCCGCAAATTTGCGAGGAGCCGAAACGTCCCAGAGGACTGAATCGAGCTCCCGCAAATTTGCGGGACCGGCCGAGATGGTCCGGCGCCGAAAAAGCGAGAGGAGCGTCTAGGGAATACCAAAAAAGGGTGTCCCTAGTCGGCTAGTGGAGTTGGTTACGGAAAATGTACTTACACAACATGTGAAGGAAAATACAAGAATGAGGGGTAATAACGAACCTTCTAAACTCGATCTGATTTTTACAAAAGATCCTCACGAAATTAGTGATATAAACTATCTATGTCCTGTAGGTAAAAGTGATCACCTATTACTAAAATGGAAGTTGACCTCGAGTAATGCCAATAGATTAGACAATAGCTACATAAATGACAGATTAAATTATAGTAAAGCTGATTATGTATCCTTGAAAAGATATTTAGAGGGAGTAGATTGGGATCTTATTTTGAAGGAACGGGACGTACAAGGTAAATATAGTAGATTCCTCGAAATTTATAGAGTAGGAACCAATATGTTTGTCCCAAGATATAAAACTGGAAATTTTACTAAGCAGAAAGATTGGTTTAATTTGAAATGCAAAAGAGCTTTGGGTAGGCGTGATGCAGCTTGGGCTAGATTAAGAAGAAGGAAAACTGAGAGTAATCGGAATAAATATAAACAGGAGAGGAATAGATATGTTAACATAATTAGGCAAGTTAAAATGAACTATGAGAAGAACATAGTAAATAAATGTGAAAGTGACCCTAGATTATTTTATAAATATATAAACAGTAAGTTGAAGGTAAAGAAACAAATTACTAAATTAAGAGTTGATGCTAGGACGTATGAAAATGTATCGGACATGTGTGAGGTAATGAATAACAAATTGGGGTCAGTTTTTACTAGAGAGGAAGGTTTTGACGAACCACAGGCGGGAGTACTGGAGAGTGGTCTTAGTAAGATTGAAATAACTAGAGATGAGCTGTTATCTGCGATGAGAGGACTTGAAGTAAGGAAAGCTATGGGACCGGATGAAGTGTCTGCCTGGGTTTTAAAGGAGTGTGCAGAGCAATTAGTGGAGCCAGTGAGGGACATAATTCAAGCTTCCTTAGATAAAGGACAGGTTCCTGTTGAATGGAAAAGAGCTAATATCATTCCGATATACAAGAATGGAAACCCTGAGGACCCTCTAAACTATAGACCAGTTTCACTTACTAGTAGTAGATGTATGCAAGATTTGTGAAAAGCTAATTAGGAAGAGATGGATGAAAATGTTGGAGAGAAAGAAAATAATAACCCCAAAGCAATTTGGATTCAGAGAAGGGACATCTTGTGTTACCAGTTTGCTATGTTATTACAGTAGGGTGATAGATGTACTCCAAGAAAGAGGCGGATGGGTGGACTGCGTCTACTTAGACCTTTCCAAAGCATTCGATAAGGTACCACATAAGAGATTATTATCTAAGCTTGAGACGCTAGGATGTGTCAGGGGGAGTTTGCTGAAATGGATGGAGAGCTATTTAACAGATAGGGAAATGAGGACCAACATTAGAGGAACTTACTCATCGTGGCGGAAAGTTGAGAGTGGTGTGCCGCAGGGATCTGTGTTGGCACCTCTCATGTTCCTTATGTACGTGAATGACCTGCCGATAGGCATAAACTCTTACATGTCAATGTTTGCAGATGACGTAAAAATTATGAGACAAATAACAAATAAAAGTAGTTGTGAGGAGCTGCAAGGGGATTTAGATAAAATATACGAATGGAGCACCAAGTGGAAAATGAAATTTAATATAAGTAAATGTCATGTGTTAAATATGGGAAGAAGTGTGAATAGACCAAATTGGGAGTACAGGATGGGAGATAATAAAATTAGCAAGGCCGAAAAAGAAAAAGATTTAGGGTTGATTATACAAGATACTTTGTCGCCAGAGAAACATATTAACAAGCTCTTTAGCGGAATGTATGCAATGGCCGGGAATATGAAAGTTGCTCTGAACTATTTGGATGAGACCATGGTAGCGAAAATTATGAAGAGTATGATTAGACCAAGATTGGAGTATGCAGCAGTGGTGTGGTCCCCGCATCTAAAGAAGCATATTCACAAGTTAGAAAGAATCCAGAGAGCAGTCACTAGATTGGTTCCAAGTCTCAGAGAACTGCCATATGAAGGGAGGCTAGACAAATTAAATCTACCGAGTCTAAAAGAGAGGAGAGAGAGGGGAGACATGATAATGATGTACAAATGTACCCGGGGGCTGGAGAGGCTGGATAGGGAGGATATATTAATTATGGATACAGGAATAACTAGAGGCCACAGCTACAAAGTAAAAAGACCTACCTGCAAGAACGATATCAGGAAGTTTAGCTTCCCCTATAGATGTATTGACAAATGGAATGGGTTGGAGGAGGAGGTGGTAGGGGCAAGGAACATCCATATTTTCAAGAAAAAATTGGATAAAAAGTAGACTGAGAGACGGGACAACACGAGCTTAGCTCAACTCCTGTAAACTACAATTAGGTAAATACAATTAGGTAAATACAAAAATGCGTCATCTCCTTATGAACTCCAAGCGATGAAGGCCATCAAGCTGAGCAGTGTCTTCCTTGAAAATATCCTAACTCAACCGGTAAAGGGAGAGGCAAGGAAGACACACCAGGGGAGAGGAGGCACATCCCCCAGGAACCACCCAACCCACGTAGATAGAGCAAAGCCCATGAGGAGAAGTGGCAGGGAGGGTGGTTTCGCACAAACAGGGGCCCCCGTGGGGTACCCCTGGATTGGGCAAAAAAGACTATGAAAGGATGGAGGTGAAACAGGAAGAGAAAACAAAAACCAGTAAATGAAACTGGTGAGAAAAAGGGTGGCCTAGCCGAGAGCAGAGAATGTGTCAGGGGCGAAAAACCCTGTGGTGTGAAGGAGGGGCCCCCGTGGGGTACCCCTGGATTATCACGAACCACCTGTCGCCCAGGCCCTTGAGACACAGTGAAGGCTCGAAAGGGGGGACTCGGGAATAACGCTAATAATGCGACCGACACAAACTCTACAAACAGCACCGCCACCAACGAAATCTCAGATTGTTTACCAACGGTACACCTTAGGCTATGAAAAAATGAAAACTCATAGGGGCATAGCAATTCCTGAATGAGAAAATGAGCTAGGCTAAATGAAGCTAAAAGCTAAACTATGCCCAGACTAACAGGAAAAAAGAATATGAAAAGAGAAAGAATGAAAAACATATACGAGGAACGCTAGGCGCCCCCGTACCTTCGGTAGGCTATTTCCACACGCGTCTCCATTATACACACTGAGGAGCCCATTTACGTATGACCTAGATCACGTAACATCTGTCTAACAAAAAAAGAAGGCCAGAATAAGCCGAAACGAACCTAAAACAGGGTGAATTGAAGGAGCACAACAAAAGCGGACTCGAGCAATGGAGCGCATGAAAAAATGATGACAAGAGAGGGTCGCTCATGCGCACGTTCGACAGGGATCTGCACATGATGGAACACAGGATGGGCCTTAAGCGGTAACTAAGGTAAACCCCTTTTTCTTCTTTTCTATGCTTTTTTCACCTTCGGTGGTAGTTTTGGTTAATGTACAACGTCTCCTAGAGCAAGATAAGGAGTAGACTCTAGACGTTTTCTTTTTAACCGCGGTTGGAATGACGACATAGCAGTCAAAATAGACAAGTCGTCATTGCAATTAGGTTAATAGCCTTGACGTTGGATTTGCCAAGACTACTAACAAATAATGCTATTGTAGAGTGTTATGATTTGGAGACCGGTAACCATATTGAGGAGGGTTGGAGTGAGAATGAGTCTATGGTTCTCCATTAGAACAAAGTGAAGAAGAGTTTTCTGATATAGTCCCTACTCAGAGCCCGCCTGGTAGCTTGTTTGGAGAACTTCAGGTATTTTCTTAAATCTATGCATGAGTTGACCGACAAATTTGAACAGAAATTTACGTCTTTAGGTAAGGCTATCCGAGATCTCCAAAGTAGGTCTCTTGCTCTATCCATGTTACAACATGCCATACCAGACGCAGTTCCACTGGCTCATGTACCTGTCCAGCCTAAACAACCTGCTCATGAAATAACAACCACTCCTAGATCCTCCACTCAGACTAGTCTGCAAGCTCCGGGTATTCCCAGTAACTTTTTTCTGTCACATATTCAACCCCCACCCATTGAACAGGAACCTGAAATGTTAAAGAAGCCACTCCCTCTACTAATTAGTGAATCTCGATACTGGAAACAATTACCAGGGTAGCACCTACTAATGCTGACACAGGTCATCCAGATTTGGTGCCAATACCAAATGAGTGGATTATTAAAATAGACGAGCTTAGACATCTACATGCAAAAGATGCACAAGGCCGATTGCTGAACGTAATCATAAAACCCTTCCCATCTCTGTTGTATGCTAAGTACTATACTCACACACGGGTAAGCGCTTCAAACCATGGTCTGATGTGAATAAGGCGGATGGACATAATGCCATTAATTCTCTCTAATCTCTCAAAACCGTAGGTTGCTCCATAAAAATGTTTGAGAACAAAATTCCTATGTTGGAGGTATCCACTCTAAGTTATGGTCCATGGGCTGAATGGGTGACAGGCAGAGAAATTGGCTTTGTCTTGGAGGGATGCTGCCCCCCCATAAACTCCCATGGGAGGATCACCAAGTTGCCACTATGTATGTACAGTATACAACTCCGACTCTATTCCCCAGGAGTTCTGGGAATATCTCAGATCCCCAAAAATAGTTTGTAAACCAGCTAATGACCCCATGATTAATACACTTACCCCTGCACTGATTGACAAAGACTTTAGACTATGTCAAAGAGCCCATAGGTTGCTGTCAAATTTTTATCACACAGCAACAACTTGCACAAGCCATGAGGCAAGTAGCAGATTCTATCCCTCAACAAAACTCCAGGTCTGCACTTCATTTTATCAGAAGAGCTTAACGTGTTAATTCTCTGATGACCTCTGGGGATGTCAAGATTGCTATTTTTGAGGCAACTAGAGCTAGACAGGATCTGCACATCCAATTGTCCAAGAATATGCCCAAAGATATTGCTACTCGAGTTCTCCTTTCGCCTCTGTTCACATGTAGATTGATTCCCCAAACGACCTGGAATGAGGTTCATGTTCTGTTGCTAAGACCTGAGATGGCTGCGTTTAGGCAGTCTCTGGCAAACAAGCAGAAACACCCTAGACTTGCGCTTGTGAATCCTCGAAGGAGGAGAACGGGCGCTATATAAGTAACCAGACGATTATTATTATTATTATTAGACAGTTCCACTCTCGTTCTCAATCACAGCGTGGAAAAGTTAAAGTCCAATTCCCCTCTTGTAAGTTTAACAAACATTTCAGGCTAATAGGGGTAACTCGTCAAACAGGGGACACTACCAGTCCAGAGGTCGGGTTGCACCAACATGCCCCCAAACACCAGAGACCACATGGTCACCATCAACCCTCCAACACTCACCAACCTGCCCAAAGTACAAAAAAATAAATGTTCTGGGGGACATCAACAGAGAACTGGTCCTGCATCAGACAGGCCAGTTCAGGGCAAATTTTCGTCATTGGCCTCAGAGATCTTTCTTACAGGTTCTTACAGTAGATCCTCTGGAAAAAGGCAAACTATGCCTGTGTATCCAGCTCAGTACCAGTACTTGCACTGCTGCGGTCGTTCACGGTGTTGGCGGCGGCGGTAGCAGACGCAACATTTTTACTATTCTGTATTTTTTTTTTAATAATCAAACTTCAAATCTTGTCTTCCCCATGCTTTATCAAGATTACTTTCAAACTCCCTTATTGATTCGGAATCGACTACATACTGGGGCAGTGCGTTCCACTCATTTACCACTCTATCACAAATGAGTTCTTTGCCTTCTCAAGCCTATTTCTTTCTTTGTAAATTTTCTTAGAGTGTCCTCTCGTTCTTGTTCCCTCCCGCATCAAGAAGATACCTTCACACACATCCTCATCGTACTTTCCTGACACTATCTTAAAAGTCTCTATCATATCCCCTCTCTTCTCCTATATGCCAGTGTCGGAAGCCCCAGTGTCCTCAACCTCTGCTCATAGCCCGCGTTCTTCAACGTTGGTACCAGCTTGCTAGCTCTCCTCTGCACTTTCTCCACTGCTTCTATATCCTTTACCATATATGGAGCCCACACCTGGTTCGCATATTCCAGGTGCGGCCTAACCAGCGCTGTATAGAGATTCCTGAAGATTTCTTCGTCAAGTGACACAAATGTCCTCCTTATTAGCCCTACAATTCTATTGGCTTTGTTTATCTTTTCCGCTAAATGTTCTGAGAAATTTAACTTATTGTCTATCACTACTCCTATATCCTTTTCTGCACTCACTTCCTCCATCGCTTCATACATACTGTATCCT
The DNA here is from genome assembly GCA_032716605.1 of Paralithodes platypus. Taxonomy (NCBI): domain Eukaryota; kingdom Metazoa; phylum Arthropoda; class Malacostraca; order Decapoda; family Lithodidae; genus Paralithodes; species Paralithodes platypus. The sequence continues at coordinate 44,511,100 of CM064513.1, read as the reverse complement.
ACCTTGTCTATCTTGCTGGTCCCAATCCGCATGTACTTGCATTTTTTTGGATGAAAAGGCATTAACCAATGCTCAGACCATCCCTTCATGCCCTCCACATCTCCTTGAAGCAAACCCATATCTTCCTTACTCCTCACTCTTCTATACAGTTTAGTGTCATCCGCATACAGGTATACCTCACTTCCATTAGTTATAACTTCAGGCAAGTCGTTGATAAATATAACGAACAGCAGTGGTCCCAACACAGATCCCTGAGGTACCCCACTTGTAATTTCCCTCCACCCCGAGCCTATTCCATTCACCAGTACCCTCTGTCTCCGATCTTTCAGGAAGGCTTCTATCCATTTCACACATTTCTCCCCTATATTATAGCTTCTAACTTTCTCTATTAACCTTTTATGTGGGACCTTATCGAAGGCCTTCATAAATCGCAATATACCACGTCTATTACATCACCATCTTCTAGAATTTGCATCCAATCATCTACCACCTTAATTAGCTGTAGTACCGTCGACCTCCCCGGCAAGAATCCGAACTGTCTCCCACTGAAAAGTTGGTTTGACTTCATATGATCCATTATTCCTTCTCTAATTACCGTTTCCATTAGTTTACACACAACACTTGTCAAACTGACTGGTCTATAATTCCCTGGGTCATTTCTCTTTCCCTTCTTAAATATAGCTGTTATGTTCGCCTCTCTCCAGTCCATCGGGATTTGTCCTGTATTAAACGATACCTCAAATAAAATTTTCAATGGCTCTACTAACATCTCCCCTCCTTCCTTTATGATTCTTGGGTGTATCCCATCCGGTCCCGGTGACTTACTTCTGTTAATTTTTTCTATAGCCCTTCTTATTCTAGCATGGGAAAACTCTATTAGTTCTAGTGCCGGTGCCTGTTTGATGGGAATAGTAGGCACTGCATCCTCCGTCTCCACTGTTAGTACCCCCCCAAAGATCTTGGGCAAAGAGGGTAGTAAAGAAGGGCCTTACATGGCTCTGGTTGGTAAAAACCCCCCTCAGAGCTCAGTCCAACAATGTACAACTATCTCTAGAGTTAGAAACAGTAATAAACCAAATGTTGACAGACAATGTTGTGACTTACCAGAAGGCATGCCAGTTTTCTATCCCGCATGTTTCTCGTCCCAAAAAGGGACAGTCTACAACTAAGGCCTATGATATACATGTCCCTCCTCAACAAATCATTTCACAATATGAAGTTCAGGATGTTAACTACTTCCCAAGTAAGGCTAGTTCTACAACCAAATGTCTGGATAATTACTCTAGATCTAAAAGACGCCTACTGGCACATCCCAATAGCAAAGAGGTACCAAAAGTTCCTAGCTGTCCCATTCAGAAACAAAGCGGTAATGTTATTGTTGTTGTTCCCTAAGCTGCCTGGCCGAACATCCCCGAGTCCCTGAGAAAGGCCATGGCCACGATCGGGCTTTCCCACAGAGCTCTCATGGAGTGTAGATTGTGTTGTTGGCGTAAGTGGTTGTGTGAAATGCAGTCTTCTATGATGTGTTTAATGGTATGGGGTGCTGTGTTACATCCCGGGCAGGCGTCGACAACGGAGTCATCCAGTCTCTTCTGATAGCTCAGGAGAGCTGGATGGTGTCCGCATCTCAGCCTGGCCAGGTGGACTCTGTCCTCGCGAGGAAGGGAGGATTCGGAAGGATGGATTTCGGGAGGTCGTGCATGCAGCTGCGTGTTGTCTGTGAGTGAGTGGATGGATCGGTGAGAGATATGAGTATGGATGTGCTTCTGGAAGTTGGTTCGGGGTGGGCAGGGAGGGAGAGAGGACAATAATTGTGTGTGATACCGTGTGCTGGGTGTTGTTTTGATATTTCTTGATGTCTGTGGGTGTGTTGCCATGTAGTTTAGTGGGTGGTCTTGGTTCGTGGAGGCTGCTGCCAGGAATTGAGTGCCTCTCATGTCCAGATGGTCTTTGACTTTGAGGATTTTGGTTTCTTGATGTAGGTGATCTGTGGGTGCAGTAGCTGTGCAGCCTGTAATGATCTTCAGGGCTTTGTTTTGAATAGTCTGTAAAGTCTTATGATGTGTTTCAGCTAGGTTAGAAGCCCAGGCTGGGCTTGTGTATTCCATCACTGATCTTATGTATTGTTTATATACTGTGGTGGTAGTTTCTTTGTTGTGTCCAAATTTTGTGTGAGCAAGTGACCTGAGGGCGTTAAGTCTGGGTGTCAGTTTCTTTTTAATGTTTGTGGTGTGCTGTTTGAATGTCATATGAGTATCATATGTTACTCCTAGGATTTTGGGTGTGTGTGTATGTGTTAGGCGTGTGTTGTTTATGGTGAGTTGAGGGATGTATTCGTGTTCTCCTGTCCAACTTGTGAGCAGGGTTGCGGTGGATTTGACAGGGGCTAGATTAAGTCTGTTTGTAGTGCACCAGCCTTGTAGTGTGTTGAGATAGGGTTGAAGGATATCTGTTGCTCTTTTTGGGTCATGGTGTGTGCATGTGAGTGTTATGTCATCTGCGTAGGAGGCTAAGTTTATTTGGGGCGTATTGGGTGTAGTTATATCGTGCATGTACAGATTGAAGAGTGCGGGCGATAGGACGGATCCTTGTGGGACTCCGTTTGGAAAGTTTCTGATTTTAGATGACTGACCGGCAAAAGATACGTGTGCACATCTGCCTGCTAGGAAGTTGGCCAGCCACCTTTTTGTGTTGTTGTGCATGTTTGTGTTGTAGATTTTGTTTGTTAGGTTGTGGCGGGGGATGGCATCGAAGTCTTTACTAATGTCGAGTGTGGCTAATAGTGATCTGTGTGGTGGTCTAGCTGAGTTGATGCCGTCGAAAGCTCTTTGTGTAAGGTCTGTGAGAAGAGTGTTTGTGGAGTGCAGTGGCCTAAAGCCATGTTGTGTTGGAGCTAGGGGTAGGTCAGGTGTAATTAGTTGTAATACTAGGCGTTCCATGACTTTGGAGGGGGAGCAAAGGAGTGTGATGGGGCGGTGCGAGGAGGGTAGCGTGGGGTCTTTGTTGGGTTTGGGGAATGTGATGATGATACCATGCTTCCAAATGTCTGGTATTGTGTTGTGTGAATAGCTGTAGTTTGATATGTTAGTGAGTGCTTGTATGCCTTGTGGTCCCAGCTGTCTGAGGTGTATGTTGCTTATATTGTCTAGGCCACAGGCGGGTGAGTGCTTGAGATTGTTGATGATATGCTTTGTCTGGTGATTGGTGAAGGGTGTATAGTCAGGGTCTGTGGGGAATTGTCTCTTACGTCGGATGACACGTCGGTCGTCTTTGTGAGGTTTTAGGTGGCTGACATGTGAAAAGTGATTGATGAGAGTGTTTGCTTGTTGTTTACATGAAGGAGTAGAGTCTGTTGTTGTGATTGCAGCATGTGATTGTGTTGTGTTGCTGTTGGAAAGTGTGATGCTGTTTAGTGTTTTGTAGAGTTTTTGGGGTTTGTTTTGTGATCAAGTGTTTGTAGGAAGTTATTCCAATTTAGTTTTTGTTGTTCTTGTATTTTGTTGTTAGTTTGGGTGTTGAGTGCTTGAATTTGTTGTGTGATGTCTTGTGTGTGGGGTGCTGGGGAGTGTTTCAGTATGTCGCGTTGTCTGATGAGGTTTTGAATTTCTGGTGTGAAGTTGGGGTTGTGTCTTTTTCTGTTACCTCTTGGAATGTGTTTCTTGTCAGCGTTTTGGATAGTTTTATTGAGTATGTGTACAGCATTGTTGATGTTAGTGATGGGTGTACTGTTTAGAGTTGTGAAGTGTTGTTCTGTCTCATTTGTTAATGCTTCCCAGTTAGCTCTTTTATAATTGGTGTATGTGTGTTTGTGGCTAGCTGGGGTGAGTCTGGTTTTGGTGGTGATAATGATCGGGAGGTGGTCAGAGCCTAAGGTTCTGACCACCCTCCAGGATGTTGTGGGGGCGAGTTCTGGGGAGCAAAAGGTGATGTCTGGAGATGATGGGTTATAGAGGGCTTGGTGAGGAATATGGGTACGTTGATGGATGTCATTAAGGATGATGAGGTTATCGGTTTGGTTTTGTAGTACCAGCCCTCTGTCTGTGTCGGGGTTGTCGACAAACCAGGCCGACGTCTTGGCGTTGAAGTCACCACCCAGGATGATGTGTGGGGTGTTTGTGATGTGTTGTAAGTGTGGTCTGTATTCATTTGGTACTGTAGGGGATGTTTGGGGAGGGATGTATGTGTTTATGATGGTTATGTTGGAGTTGTTGCCAGTGTGTATTTTAATTGACTGTATTTCTGTTGTGTTATCATTTGGGGGGAGGAGGGATTTGGTTTGTACACTGGTTACTATGTATGATATTTCTTTGTGTACCAGGGTGATGAGTCCACCACCCCCGCCGACAGCCCGGTCTTGTCTGATGGTGGTGAAATTATGAAATGTGGGTGTTTTTTGTGTTGTGCGGAGTTTTGTTTCTTGTAAGATGGCAATGTGTATGTTGTGTTGTTTGATGAAGTGTGAGAGTTCGCGTTTCTTTGTGTTGATGCCATCTATGTTCAGTTGAAGAATGTTAATGTTATGTGCACGATGTATGTTGGGTGCTGCTGCACGAGGATGGGCTGGGGGTGGGGGTGAGGGAGGGGCTGGGGGTTGGGATGGGTGAGATGGGGGTTGGAATGGATTAGGATGGGGTGTGGTGTGTTGAGTTGAGGATGTGGATGGTATGGGAAGGTTAGGTGGGTTAGGGAGGAGAGGTGGACGGGTTTTAGGGGGGAGAGTGGATGATATGGGAAGGTTAGGTGGGTTGGGGAGGAGAGGTGGACGGGTTTTAGGTGAGGAATTTGACTGGGAGAGGGAGGGGCATGAGGAACAGGTCCAGGTGTTTGTGTAGTGTTTCTTGGAGGCAAGTGTTGTGCAGGTGAAGTGGGTCCAGTTCCCGCATGAATTGCAGAGAACTGAACCCTTAGTATGGCGACTCGAAGTGATGGGTTTTGAGCAAGTTGGACATATGTATGTGTACGTGGGTCCTGGGTTGCTCTCAATGTCTCTGGCTAGAAGAAGTCTTCGAGAAATGACAGCCGGAGAGTCATTTCTCGGTGTAGGAAAAACTGTGTGATGTGTGTGTGTGGTGTGAGAGGCATGGAAATTCCCGGCGCGACCGAAGCCGCTCCAAGGACCCGTGCCCCCAGGGAGGGGGCAGGGGATGGTTGTGACGGTTTGGCTCCCGAAACTGCTCCCCGCGGCCGGCATCCGGTTTTCCTCCACTGGCGTTGATTTTGTCTTCGGCCGTGGAGGGTCGGCAGCCATCCCCGGTTGGCAGCCTCGGGAGGTGGCCCCACGGCGTAGACGCCGCCACATCAGGACCAGCGGTAATGTTCACCAGAATGCCTTTCGGCTTGAACATAGCTCCCAGAATTTTCACCAAGATAGTGAAACAAACTCTTCTCCCTCTACTCAAAGACGGTGTGAAAATACTGTTTTACCTAAATGATTGGATGAGTCTGTGGTCTTCTCCACTCCATTGCCAAGAACAAACCTTGAGAGCCATGCAACATGTGACAAAGTTGGGTTTCAGAGTAAATTTAGAGAAATCAAATCTCACTCCTACACAATCAGCAGAATGAGTAGGGTTAATCTGGGATACACAACTTTAGGCTATAAAACAAAGTCCAACCAATGCCAAACATCTTCAAGTAAAACTGTTCAGAGTATTGCATGCCAAGACTATAACCAGGAAACTTTGGGAATCTCCGATAGGCTCTTTAAATTGGGTTCAAATTACAGTGCCCCTAGGCTGCCTCAGGTTGAAGAAACTAATCTGGCTAGGCAACAAAGCCTTCCCTCTAACACCTCACAATTGCCCTCTAGTCATCCCAAAGAGAATTCTACATCCCCTGTCGTTGTGGGTAAAATCTCAGGTACGGGAATCAGTGACACATTGGTCAGATCCACCTCCCACTCTATGGGTAGACACAAACGCCTCGAGTCTGATAGGATGGGGCTATCAGTCGACGGAAGGTCGTCAGAATCACGGATAATGGACAACATTAAGTCAGTGTCACATCAATGCCCAAGAACTAGCAGTTCCTCTGGTTTTTCCCAGAGATCATGCGATGTTATTGACCTCCAGGTCAATTGCATTCCGGATGGACAACATGACCACTGTAAGTTGCTTGAAGAAACAGGGCTCCACCCGGTCCAGGTTTCTCCAGGATCTCTCGGAAAATATATTCTTTCTAGCCCAAAAACATTCCATAATAATCCATAAAACATATCTACCAGGGGTCTCCAATATGTGGGTGGATGCTCTGTCCAGGGGAAAGATTACCTCAGTGGAATGGGCTCTCAAACAAAAGGCATTCAACCACTTAGTTCTGCCATTTTCACCTCAAATCGATCTGTTTGCATCTTTTCAATCAACGAAGCTCCAGTCTTACATATCTCGGAATCACATAACACGAGAAGGGGGCCCAGATGCCCTCACAGTGAATGGGAACAGGTGGACATAGAGTTATGATGTGAGAATCATTCATCACCTCAGGTCGTTCCAGGGTCAAGTGGTCCTGGTTGCTCCAATGTGGCCTACTCAGGTGTGATAAACTCAGCTTACTCAGTGGTATAACAAACCTCTGCAACTCCCCCTGTCCTATTTCCACTTGAAAGAATTTGGAAACCCGCAGACCTCGCTCAATTTTGCTATGTGGACATTCTCAAATCCAAGTGGCTACCGTCCTACGACAAGGAAGTCACGGATACACTCACAAGTCAATTATTATGTTCCTTCCAACAACCAACAATACTCCTAAAATCGATTAATGAAATTTACAAACACATGTGGCAGTCCGTGGACTCGAACCCAGGATGCTCACACCGAAAATCAACACCTTATACATCGCACCACGAAGACAGTTAAAGGTTGGTGGACACTGCCTACGATTTATTATGCAACTTCGAATTTAAGACAGCATAGTTCACACTGGAAACAATTTACAACTTGGATTGTAGAGTCAGACCAGCAGACTCCATCGGTTGCTTTGTTGTTGAAGCACCAAAATGACTTATTTGACTTGAAAAAACTAGCAGTTAACACACTTATAAACCACGTATCAGCATAAAGGAACCCTTCTTTACGCTTACTGGTTTATCTTTACCCCAGAAAGACGAACAGGGTTTTATGAAGGCTTGTTTTTAAACTCAGAGCCCCCAAATCGTCATTTGCTTCCTCAATGGTCAATCTTGAAGGTCCTAACTTTATCACAGTCTAGGTCTTATTTGGTGAGACCAAATATAGACAAGAAACTTAAAAAGTGTGTGTTTCTGATAGCCCTGGCTACTAGCCATAGGGTCTCAGAATTGACAGCCATGGCAAGGTCTACTAACTGTCTATGTTTTGCCCCTAATAATGACTCTGTACATATTGCTCCTGCACCAAATTCATCGCAAAAAATTAGCACCAGGAACATATCTTTACACCTTTCTCTATTCCTGCCTTGAAAAGAGGAAAGATACTCCATGCTCTATGTCCTGGCAAGGCACTATATACCTACAGTACTCTAAGTCTGTTATTCCTAGGAATAAGGCACATTTGTGGGTTTCTCCAGATGGTTCAATAAGGTTAGGAAAGAAAGTGTTAGCATCCATTATTCTATCTATCTATCTATCTATTGCCTGACGCCGTGATCCCCGAAGGGGTGGCCACGAACGAACCGCCCCCATGCACCTCTGTCCCCAGTTAGTCGACGCCCCTCCCCCCAACCAGCACCGTCCTCGTTCATGTACTTCCTCACTCCATCCTTCCACCTCATATTCGGTCTACCTCTCCCTCTCTGTCCCTCCCTCTCGCTCTCGTACACCCTCTTAGTCATTCTCTCGCTTTCCATACGTTTCATATGGCCGAACCATCTCAAGTTGTTCCGTTTCACACTTTCCAGCACATCTACCTCCACACCACACCTCCTTTTTACTTACTCATTAGTTTGTCTATCCCTCCATGTAACTCCGCACGCACTCCTTAAGTAATTCATTTCCACTGCTCTCACTCTTGGTCTGAGTCTCTCAACCAACGTCCATGCTTCGCTTCCGTAAGTCAGTGTCGGGATTACCACACTGTCATGCAAGGACTTCTTCACTTCCATACTGACCACCCTATTTCTTGTTACTGCTTTTAGCGTTCCTACAACCCTCTTCCCCTGTTGTACCCTCTCCCGCACTTCTTCATCCATAGTCCCATCTTTACTCAACACACTGCCCAGATACTTAAAAGAGTTGACGATCTCCATAGCCTGACCGTTCAGCTTCACCTCACACTCTGTGACTTCACCCCTTTCGAAGACCATAACCTTGCTCTTCCCCGTATTTACCTTCAAATTCCGTTTTTCGCACACTGTTCCAAACTCATTTACCAGACCCTGCAACTCCCATTCATTATCACTCATCAGAACTGTATCATCCGCAAACAGCAGTATAGGTAGCTTCCACTCAATTCCCTCCCTTTTCAGCGATACACCAACATCCACTGCTCTTGATAGTATTTCTTTCAAGACTCCATCCATATATACAGTAAACAACCACGGGGACATCACACACCCCTGTTTCAAACCAACATTCAGATCAAAGAACTCGCTCTGCTCACTCTCCACACGTACTGCCGCCTTTGCACCCTCATACATGCTCTTCACTGCTTTCAGCAACTTGCCCTCTACTCCGTATATTCTTAGTACTTTCCACAAACCTTCTCTATCCACTCTGTCATAGGCCTTCTCCAAGTCCATAAAGGCAACATACACCTTTTGTTTCTTCTCCAGATACTTCTCCACAACATAATTCAGGGTAAAAATCTGATCTACACATCCTCTTCCCTTCCTAAAACCTCCCTGCTCATCGCCTATCCATTTCTCCGTTCTCACTCTCACTCTCTCAATCACTACCCTACTGTATACCTTCCCTACTACGCTTAGAAGACATATTCCTCGGTGGTTACCACACACTCCTCTTTCCCCTTTGCCCTTATATAGGGGGACTATTATGCCAGTCTTCCAGTCATCGGGTGCACTCCCTTTCTCCCATGCTAGTTTGCACATTTTCCATACCCATTCTATCACTATCTCACCACCATACCTCAACATTTCCCCACACACTCCATCTGTTCCTGGTGCTTTCCCCAACTTCGCTCTTTTCATGACTTCCCACCCTTCTGACCTCCTGATCCCCACCTCCTCCTCCACTACTTCTCTTCTTCTCCCTCCCATACCATATCCAGCTATGTTTGCTGGCTCTTCATTCCTTACATTTAGCAACTCACTGAAGTACTCCCTCCATCTTTCGACTCTCTCTTGCTTCTCGGCTAGCATTCTCCCATTCTTATCTTTCACACCCTTACTGTTTACCTTGCTACCTTCCCTAACTTTCTTGACTTCTTTCCAGAACAGTTTCTTACTCTCCCTCCATTTTACACTCAGATTCCTTCCAAATTTCTCATCTACTCTTCTCTTACTTTCCTTCACTACTCTCTTCACCACCCTCTTACTCTCCACGTACCTCGCTCGTTTCTGTCTCTCGGAATCTTCATTCCCTCTACTACCCAACCACTCTCTATATGCTTTCTTCATTTCTTCCACAGCTATTCTTACCTCTTCTGTCCACCATGCTGTACCTTTCACTCCCCTCCCTCTTCTCCTCACTCCACACACCTCCTCACATGCTGCACAGATTTCATCCTTAAACACCTTGCTCATCTCCTCCACTTCCTCCATAACTTCCAGGTCGAACCCACCTAGTCGTCTTTCCACTGCTCTCCTGTACTCCTCCCTGACTTCCTCCTCCTGCAACCTCTCCACCCTCCTCACCATTCCACCCTCCTCTCGCCTCCCTCCTCCCTCCAGCTCTCCTCACCCACTTCTTTTGTATCCTAACCTTAGCTACCACTACATAATGATCAGATCCATTATTGTAGATGTAATTAAGGAAGCTGAGCCTCAGATGATTGCAAAAGCCCATGATATTCACAAATGGGCCACTACCATTAGATTTCCTCAATGGTTTTTCAGTGGAGGATATCACTCAAACGGGTCGTTGGTCCTCTAGCAATGCGTTCCTAGCCAGATGCTTGTCGGTACATCTGGAGAAGTCCCAAATTACCATGCATAGCATGGGGCTGGAACATGCCCCCTGAGGCCAACAAGTAGATGGATATATTTGTTCAGTGCTTTTCTTACCAGTGTTGTAAGGTAATAGAAGGTGTGTCCTACCATTCACCTTAACCTCTCGGCTGCGCATGGGGGGTATGAGACACCACACTCCTGTGCTGACGTATTTGAGCTGTTCCCATCACTAACATCGTTATTTTACCATAAATAGCATTAATACTTAGCCATATGTACTTACACTAGTTGTACTTACACTAGTTGTATTTGCGGGAGTGAGCATGCTCGTTAATTCCCGCCTCCTAAGATATGTTTGTCATACCGTGCTTTGAAACTATGCACTGATGGTGCAGACACTACTTCGGCTGGCAATTTGTTCCACCCACTAATCGAGTTGGTAGGAAATCTTTTACTTTTCAGATCAGATTTACTATTTAGCACTTTTAGTTTGTAGCTGTGACCTCTTGTCCTCTCACCTCCATCCCTCTCTATGAAGTTTTCTTGGTCGATTTTGTCAATACCTCTAACACATTTATATATCTGAATTTGCTGTCCTCGTTTCCTTCTCTGTTCCAGTGTAGGTAGATTCATCTCTCGAGCCTCTCTTGGTACTCCAAATTTTCCAATCCTGGGATCATCCTCGTAGCTGCTCTCTGTACCCTCTCAATTTTGTGGATATGTTTCTTCAAGTGAGGGGACCACACTACAGATGCATATTCCATCCTGGGTCTTATTATTGCCGTTATTATTTGTTTCATGGTGTTTTCATTAAGATAATTGAAAGACATCCTGATATTTGCCAATAATGCTAGTGATTCTCTCACTATCTTATTTACATGGCTTTCTGGAGACATGTTATCCCTAAATTCTATCCCCAAGTCTTTTTCTTTTTCTGCTTTGGGAATCACTTCGTTTCCTAGTTTATAATCTTTTCTAGGTCTGTACTTGCTTTTACCCATTTCTAGAGTCTTACATTTCCCTGCATTGAACTCCATATTCCATTTGATGCTCCATTCATGGATCTTTTGCAAATCTGCTTGGAGCTCAAGGCAATCCTCCTGGGTTCTGATCGTTTTAAGCAGCTTAGCATCGTCCGCAAACATACTCATGTAGCTTGTTAGTCCCTCAGGTAAGTAATTTACAAATATTAGAAACATGATTGGGGCTAGAACAGATCCTTGTGGTACCCCACTCGTAATTTGAGTCCAGTTTGACGATTTCCCCCTTACTGTTGTTCTCATCTGTCTTCCGCTAAGGTAGCTCTCCATCCATTTCAGCAGATTGTCTCCTACTTTTCCCTCATGTTTTAATTTCCACAGCAATCTCTTGTGTGGAACTTTGTCAAATGCCTTTTTAAAGTCTAGGTAGGCACAGTCTACCCATCCTTCCCTCTTGTCCACTGTGTCTATTACTCTAGAGTAAAAACTCAACAAGTTGCTTACACATGATCTGCCACCTCTGAATCCAAATTGTCGGTCAGTAATTAATCTTTTGGATTCCAGGTAGTTCACCCATTTGTCCCTTATTAATCCTTCCAGAATCTTCATGAGGATGCTCAATAGTGATACAGGTCTATAGTTCAGTGGTTTATCTCTGCTTCCTCCCTTAAATATAGGAATAATGTTTGCTCTTTTCCATTCTGTAGGTACTATCCCTGTGTCCAATGATTTGGTCATTATGTCATATAATGGTATACTCAGTTCCATAGCATTTTCTTTAATAATCCAGCCTGATACTCCGTCCGGTCCAGCGGCTTTGTTTGGATCCACCTTACTCATTTTGTCTATGAGCTTATGGTCTGTTAAATGTTACTTACGGCATTTCCTCTGTACCTATCTCATTGGTTTCTGGTGCAATGAATTCTCCTTCTTTTGTAAATACTGATGCAAAATTTCTATTTAGTTCTTCCGCAATCTCTGTATCCTCTTCTATGATTCTGTTTCCACTTTTAATCTTAACGATCGTGGCTTTTATCTTCCTTTTGCTGTTTACAAACTTGAAAAACATTTTTGGATTCTTTTCATAGTTCTCCACTATCCCTTTCTCATGGTTTGCCTCTGACCTCCTCCTCATTTCTGTGTATTTGTTTCTCTCCTCTTTATACTTTTGCCTGTTATCTTCCGAATCCCAGTTTCTCATCTTTTTCCAGGCTTTGTTTTTTGCTTCCTGTGCTTGCCTACATTCGCGGTTAAACCATACTTTGCGATTACTTTTTTTCCTTTTATTAATGTACTTAGGGACAAAAGTTTTTATACCAGTATCATAGATCTCCATGAATGCCTTGAGTTTTTTGTCTACCTCACTTTCAGATAACACCTGATCCCAATTTTGTGACTTGAAAAAATCCCGTAGTCCTACGAAATCGGTTCTGGAATACATCCAGTGATTTTCCTTGTGCTTTTCCCTTCCCTTGGGTAGATTATACTTCAATAGTAAGTCTATGTCTAGAACTGCATGGTCGCTTTTTCCTAGTGGGCATAGGTACTGAATACTTTGAACCTCCTCCTCCCTTCTTGTGAATAGAAGGTCCAATCTAGCTGGTTGATCACTTCCCCTTACTCTTGTTGACTCTTTTACATGTTGGTATATAGAATTTTCCATGGCCATACTTAAAAATTCATAGCTCCAACTTTCCTCCCCTGCTCTGGCTTCAAGATCTTCCCAATTCACTTCCTTGCAGTTAAAGTCCCCACACATGACTCTTTCATCCTTTGAAGCCAAGATATTTCCTAGCACACTAATTGTTTCCTTACGCATTAGGCTATGCTCCTCCTTACCCCATGTCTTCGTCTTGGGAGGTACATACGCTACTATCACCACTATTTTTTCGTTTCCACCAATCTCTATTGCTAAAACTTCTGCTGTTGAAGTTACTAGTTTGATCTCAGACACAATCAAATCTTTCCTAGTAAGGATGCACACTCCACCTCCATGTCGAAATTTTCTGACCCTCCTCCAAATCCTGTATTCAGACCATCCTAGCAAATTTATATCGAGGTCTTCTCTTAGTTTTGTCTCAGTGAGACATACTATTTCTGGTTTCTTAGTATTGAGTAAGTCTGTTAGTTCTAGTTTCTTAGAGATTAGCCCATCGACATTGCTATATAGAATCCTTATACTTTCTAGTCCCCCATTACCTGCTCCAAGCCCCTTAACTGCGGCAGTCTGTTCCCTACCCTCTTTTACTTTTAGTTTCTTTTTACCGAAAGTTTCATAATCTTCCCCTTTCTTACTCCGTAAAAAAACTTATTCTTTTCTTGTTCTGTCCTCTTGCTATTTTCCTCCTTGGCGGTTTTCCTTAGTTCAGCCTCCTTCTTTCTCTCTTCTTCTGGTAAGTCTCGCCTGATGTAGATTTTGTCCTTACCCTCTAACCCTTTTAGCCTAGCCGCTACTGCCATGATTTCATCACATGTCCTTCTTGACTTAAATTCGATTTTTACCAGTCTATTGTATTCCTTTGTATATTTTCCCAGCCTAAACATGTCTGATATTTCCTCCTTCCAGGTGTCCTCCTCATCTTTAATAGATTCCAGAATCTTATTGATGCGACCTTCATCCTGTTCTTTTCGTTTTGTCCAGTCTAGTTCCTCCTTTTCTTCCACCCCTGATATTATGAGGCAGTTAGCCCTACGACTTTCTTCCTGGATGGCCTGAGAGTTTTCGTGGATGCCTTGCTTAACCATACTTTTTACCTGGTCCTTTATCCTAACATCTTGCTGTTTCTGTTCATTCAATATCTTCCTGAATTCGTCACTGTGTGCCTTCCTTACACTGTCTAAATCTTTTACCACTTGGTCTCTAGTCATGCCCCAAGCATTTTTACCTTCAGAGATACTGGCATCTAGCCTAGTCATTATCACTGCCTTTTCTCTCTCCACTGACTCCAACCTGTTCTTCAACTCACCATTCTCTGTAACAATTTCCTTCTTAACTATCTCCAAGCCGGTCACTCTGTCTTCCAAGTTCTTGATTTTGTTCAACAGCATGAAGCTGTTGATTATAAAGGTATTAACCTGTTACAACAATAAAACAAGTGGAAACAGTGTTTGGATGGTCAAAATCGGCGATCCAGGCCGGGAGTTACATAATGTATGGCTGAGGCAACCTCCCTGCCCTCCACCCCTCCCCTTGTCTGGAGAGACACTGTTCCGCAATAGTCTCTCTCTCGCTCTTTCCCACGCTTGGTAACAGTGATGACAACGCCCTGCTACCAACTCACTAATGTTAGCACGAAAATTAACCACAGAATAAGGGAATAACAGGGAAAATAGGTGATAACTGAAGGAGGGGAGGAAAGTGGGGAAGGAGGGGAGGTGGAGGAGTGATATTTGGCATGGCCCAGGGGCAAAACAAAAATAAAAAAATAAAAAAATAAAAACAAATGTTTGTTTTTGTTTTGGGTGTTTTAAATGGATTTTTTTTTTCCCTTACTCTTAACCTGTGGAGCCCCGGCTAGTTTTGTAATGTTTGTTCACCAGAACCCGGCCGGTTTTAAAAAAATTGTTTTATTCCAGAAACAATAGCGAATGGGTTAGGAATGAAGGAAAAACCACGAAAAACCGCTCAAAAAGCTTAAAAAATGGTCCTACAGAGCCCCGAAAACGTATTTTACAAGAGTAAAAAATTGAAGGCAATTACCCCAAAAAACCAGGTTATTGCGCTCACGCGCACGCACGTGGACTTTGAGAGTTTTCAACCATCGGCACGGTTGCGTGGGATACGTACACAGTTCCCATACAAATCTGAGCCCTCTTGAGTGGCTACACCTGAGGTTACGGTCGGCGCAATTAGGGTGACGCGTCAGGCGCGTCTCTGGGGCTGTGCGTTACATACATCGCCGACGCGTCAGACGCGTCGCTGGGGCTGTACGGGTTAAAGAGTCTTCCCGCAGTCCGCCGGGGGAACTCTTAAGAGTCTCTCTGCAGTTCCCGGGTTAAATGAAAAAGGAGGGGGCGTGTTAAGTTCCATGACAAGTTGGTAGGACACACAATCCGGAATGGATAGCAGGAGTGTTATTACTGCACTAGATCTGTTACATAGCAATATCTATACATTATTGCAACTATAAATGTGTAACTATATATTTTTTTTATTTTATGATATACGCTTACCAGTATTCACACCTCAGTAGTTCTCTTTTTCTGAGATAATGCTCCTTTAATGGTACCCGCCTTATACATCTTTTTCTTACTAATATACTTTTATATTTAAACACATGTCACAGTTTTCGTTTTTTGTCTTCCTAGTAGATTTTTGTTTTTTAGCTTGATGAGCATATGAAGGTCCTTCCACCGGTCGTGATATTCTAGGCTCTTACGTCATTGACGTAAGGAGCCACCAATAAATTACGGTTTTGACAACCCGTAAGGGAAGGAAGGAAAAACTAATATTTATTGGTGGCTCCTGAAGTCAATGACGACAATTGCCCTCCCACCATCCCCTTCCCATACACATGCTCAACTTGATATATACATTAGAGGTCGCACCTGGGTAGGTGGGGGTAGCAGGCATGTTATGGGAAACAGAGGAAGATCTGAATGCGTATAGGCGCGGTATTCAAACTGTGTTAATTCTTTTCTTTTTTATTTTCTACTTTTCAGTGGCTCCGTCCCAATGACGTACCTTAGGAATGATTAAGGGGTACCCCCTAATGCCCCTTTCCCACTGGTGTGACAACTCACGATTTTCGTCGCCGACACCAATAAATTGGCACATTCGTGACATGTCTCAACACCTCTCATGAAAAATCGTTTGACTCTCAAGGCTTCTCAAGGCCTCGCAAGGGCCCTCGCGGGTCGTCGCAAATATTCGGACCGTTCAAAATTTTGGACGAGGACTCACAAGGATTGGTTGCCCTCGCAAGCATCGTCGAGCATCGCCGAGGGATCTGCGATCATCTGCGACATCGGCGAGACATCGCGGAGTTGTCGACAAAAAAATCTTTGAAATTTTCCAAAACGTCGCTCGACGGATCGCCGATGCTCTCGGATGTTCCGAGAACATCGACGATGCACAATAATCATCTGCGATTTCCTCGTCGATTAGTCGTCGACGTGCGCACGAGTACTCGCCGAGAGTATACCCGCCAGGGGTATGCTCCGCACGAGGCATGCGAAGGGCCTTGCGACGTCGCGGAATGCTCAAGACACACCTCGCCGAGGCCAAAGAGCACCTTCGGCGAGGTGGGTAAAACAAATTATTAGGCCTATAGTGAACCTGTCAACCCTTTTTTCTATGCACCTCTCGTGGGGGGTTCACTTGTTTTTTTTTTCTCTTTCTCTCCCTTTCTCTCTTTCTCTGGTTTGTATCCATTCAGCCAACTATTTTAAGACGTTTATCCCCATCCAAGTATCGATATCTTCCTGGCAAGCGATAGCGAACCAGCATTATATGGAGAAATCCGGCTTCGCCGGAGACATTTTTCTATCGAAAAATATACAAATTTAGCTTGCTCTCAAAACAAAAATATATACATGTTGGCTCGCTACTGCTCACCAGGAAAATATTGAAACCTGGATGGGGGTAAACGTCTTAAAACAGTAGGCCGAACGGATTATAGGCAAAGAGAGAGGGAGAGAAAGAGAAAAAAAAAACGAGGAGGGAGAGAAAGAGAAAACTAAAACAGCGAGGTGGGCTCAATGTTTACGTTACGGCTTAGCCTAATTGAGCCCACCTCGCTGTTTTAGTTTTCTCTTTCTCTCCTCTCTTTTTTTTTTTTTTTTTTTTTTTTTTTTCTCCCTCTCTCTTTGCCAATCTCCGAATTAAGGGGAGATGGGTCGTTTTTCTGGTCCCCTTTCTTCCTCATGGTTAACCCCATTTAGTTTTCATATTTCATGTCGTTTGGACCATTAGTTTGGCGATTTTAAGACATTTCACCCCATTTCGTTGTCAATATTAAGACTTTTCGTGTCATTTAGGCATCGAGTTTTTCCTGGCTAGCGATAGCGAGCCTGTACTTTTTGAGGAACCGGCCTTCGGCCAGGATATTTTTCTATCGAAAAATGTACAAATTGATCTTGAAGGAGGGTGTTGGGGGGTGCTTTATATGCTTGATGGAGGTCTAGGGATGAAATAGAAAACAAACAAAAAACGAGGAGAGGGAGAGAAAGAGAAAACAAAAAAAGGCGAGGTGGGCTCAATTTTTAAGCCGTAACGCAAACATTGAGCCCACCTCGCTGTTTTTTTCTCTCTCTTTCTCTCCCTCTCTCCTCGTGTTTTTTTTTTTTTTTTTTTTCTCCCTCTCTCTTTGCCTATAATCCGTTCGGCCCCGTTCAGCCTACTGTTTTAAGACGTTTAACCCCATCCAAGTTTCAATATTTTCCTGGTGAGCGGTAGCGAGCCAATATATAAATTATTTTTTTTGAGAGCAAGCTAAATTTGTACATTATTTGATAGAAAAATGTCTCCGGCGAAGCATTGCCAATCTCCGAATTAAGGGGAGATGGGTCTTTTTCTGGTCCCCTTTCTTCCTCATGGTTAACCCCATTTAGTTTTCATATTTTATGACATTCGGCCCATTAGTTTGGCGATTTTAAGACATTTCACCCCATTTCATTGTCAATATTAAGACTTTCGTGTCATTTAGGCGTCGAGTTTTTCCAGGCTAGCGATAGCGAGCCTGTACTTTTTGAGGAACCGGCCTTCGGCGATGATCGCCGAGGATTCGTTCGTTCATCGCAGGAATTTGTGCCAGGAAAAATATTCGGATAACCTCGCCGAAGTAATCGCCGAACCATCGCTTGAATCGCCGAAGACGTCGCAGAACATTCGGCGAGTTTTTTTCATCATCGCATGATATCGCAAGATATTTTTGAAAATGTGACATTCCTCACAGAGGACATCGGCGAAACATCGCTCACTTCGCCGATAACGTCGCAGAAGGTCGGCGATTGCGTCGCCGACATCGGCGACATCTTCGCCGAGTATAATTTGTCATCTGTTTGAAACGGTCAAAATCGTGAACGTCGCACGTATTCTTGCGAATTTGACAAAACTAAGTCATCGGCGACGAAAATCGTGAGTTGTCGCACCAGTGGGAAAGGGGCATAAGATGATCTTGGTTCTCGACCGTCGTGATCAAGGTTAACCCGGTCTCTGAGGAGCCCGGAACGAGGCCATATTATCATAGGCTCTTACGTCATTGACTTCAGGAGCCACCAATAAATATTAGTTTTTCCTTCCTTCTCTTACAGGTTGTCAAAACCGTAATTTATTGAAATACCGGGGTACAGATATCTCCAGTTATATAAACACTTGATTAGGTCAAAGCTCTGTACTGTAGATGGTTTGTTGACAAGGGAGTAACACAAAAATACTTATGCTATGGCACCTTATATAGTATATTATGATAACTCTGGCATGTAAAACAAATCACTTGAATATAGTTGTCATATGAAACCCTGAAAGGTTCTGTAACATAAAACATTGTTGTTATTGTCCTCGGAACTCCGACCTGACCGACATCGTTCATATAAATTAATATATTTCAAGAAATAGATAACTATATGCACCGGTTTAACCCTTGTCTAGCGGGGGTTTTTGGGCTTATTTGGGCATATCCAGGCCCTCCTGAATGATAAATCAAGTATCTGCATGAAAAGAAATGTATTCAGCAAAAAACTAGGCGCTAAAAGCTTCAAAATGAGACCAGAACGAGCTACGTAGCACTCGTGGTTCTCATATAGTGATACCAGTAACATGGGAGTTTAGCGTATAGCGGCATATTTTTCCCAGCTAGGCTCACTACTGGCTACACTGCCGGCCTCTCGAGAACACAGGGAACATGAGTTAATGGGCGGCGGTAAGCCCTGGGAGTCGGCTTTCTGGCCCGCTGCGCTCCCGGCCATTTGCACTCGATTTTAACCCTTTAAAAGCCTTAACAATGCTCCTAACTTTCTGCAAATTGGAGGCGGACTTAAGTCCGCCCACGATATTCATGATTTCCTCTACTATTCCTACTGTGCGAAACTGCACTTTCATTGGCCTAGACAGGCTAGACTCTTGTTTATATTTTCCAATTCTATGCATGTCTTCAATTTCATTCTCCCACTCTCTCACACCCTCGTCCACTACCTGTAGAATCTCACTCACTCGGTCTCTCTCTATCCTACTTCTCTCCTCTCTCTTTACATTGTGTTTCTCCTTATCTCCTCTTATCACAATACATTTCTTTCTTCCAGCAGTCTCCCTCACTAGATTTTCCTTCTGTCTAATTACCTTAACTACATCCTTTCAAAGTTACCTCCCTGCCTATGTATCTGTTGCTCCTTTACTATCTCCAAAAATTTCAAATTCCTTACCTCCTCGTTCTTTTGAAATTCATCCTTCTTTAATTCAACATCCTTCATATCTTTCTTCATCCTGTCCATTTCTTCCTAAATTTCGCTAATACAAACCCTTAACACGTAATTCTCATCCTTCAAAGAATACCAATTTGGTTTGCCATCCGTTTTTCTCTTCGTTCATAATCTAAGCTTTTTGTCTCCTGTTCCTCTTTGTGTTTGTGTGTGTGTGTGTGTGTGTGTATTTACCTAATTGTAGTTTACAGGAGTTGAGCTAAGCTCGTGTTGTCCCGTCTCTCAGTCTACTTTCATCCAATTTTTTCTTGAAAATATGGATGTTCCTTGCCCCTACCATCTCCTCCTCCAGCCTATTCCATTTGTCAATACAGTGTACATCTATAGGGGAAGCTAAACTTCCTGATATCGTTCTTGCAGGTAGGTCTTTTTACTTTGTAGCTGTGGCCTCTAACTTATTCCTGTATCCATAATTAATATATCCTCCCTATCCAGCCTCTTCAGCCCTCGGGTGCATTTGTACATCATTATCATGTCTCCACTCTCTCTCCTCTCTTTTAGACTCGGTAGATTTAATTTTTCCAGCCTCCCTTCATATGGCAGTTCTCTGAGACTTGGAACCAATCTAGTAACTGCTCTCTGGATTCTTTCTAACTTGTGAATATGCTTCTTAAAATGCAGGGACCACACCACTGCTGCATACTCCAATCTTGGTCTAATCATACTTTTTATAATTTTTGCTAACATGTTCTTATCCAAGTAGTTCAGAGCAACTTCCATATTCCCGGCCATTGCATACATTCCGCTAAAGAGCTTGTTAATATGTTTCTCTGGCGACAAGCTATCTTGTACAATCAACCCTAAATCCTTTTCTTTTTCGACCTTGCTAGTTATATTATCTCCCATCCTGTACTCCCAATTTGGTCTATTCACACTTCTTCCCATATTTAACACATGACATTTACTTATATTAAATTTCATTTTCCACTTGGTGCTCCATTCGTATATTTTATCTAAATCCCCTTGCAGCTCCTCACAACTACTTATATTTGTTATTTGTTTCATAATTTTAACGTCATCTGCAAACATTGACATGTACTGTAGGAGTTTATGCCTATCGGCAGGTCATTCACGTACATAATATTCTGGGAATATTAGGGAAAGAGAAAAAAAAGAAAGGTGTAAGAAGGGGGGAGATGAAGCTGATGTATAGTAATGTGGATGGCTTGCTGTCTAAGAAATTAGAATTGAATGACTATATTGAGAAATATAAACCACATATTATGTGCTTAGCAGAAACAAAGTTGAGAGGTGGTACTGAATTGGGAGTGTTGGGATGGGAAGGGTACAATGTGTGGAGAAAAGATAGAGAAGGAAAAGTGGGCGGTGGAGTGTTAATAATGACTGACAAAAATATAGAAGCAAGTGAGATTAACCTAGGCAATAATAGATCAGAAATTATAGCAGTGACAATAAAAGACAAGGACAACAAAGCAACTGATATAGCAGTGGCTTATATACCACCACAAACTAGAGCATGGAAGCGGGAAGAATATGATCAACTAATCACGGAATCTCTAGATGCACTAAAAATACTTTTTAATAGGAGAAATAAATTATTATTAACAGGTGATTTCAATTGTAAGGAAGTCAATTGGGAAGGGTTAGATGCGGGAAATAATAATGAATCTTGGGGTAGTAAATTACTGAATCTAGTAACAGAAAACATGTTAACACAACATGTTAGAGAAAACACACGAATCAGAGGGATGGATGAACCATCCAGGCTAGACCTAGTCTTCACCAGTGATCCGCATGACGTTAGAAAGATAAATTATCGTTGTCCCTTGGGAAAAAGTGATCACAAGATTTTAGAAATGGAGATGGATTTGGGAAAAAATGAGGAGAGAAATGAAGGACATAAAATAAATAGATACAACTATGCTAAAACTTATTTTAAATCACTGAAACATTATTTCCAAAGTATAAATTGGAAGGAACTAGAAAGCCTGGAAATGGTTCAAGACAAATGTAGACTTTTCTTGAAAGTATATGAAGAAGGGATACATAAATATGTCCCAAGGTTCCAATCAGGGGTAAAGAAGGAAAAAGAATGGTTCAATATAAGATGTAGTAAGGCACAGGATAGAAAAAACCGAGCCTGGAATATAGCACGGAAGAGACATAGTGAAAATAACTGGAATAAGTACAAGGAGAAAAGAAATGAATACGTAAAGATACGACGCGAGGAACAATATAAATATGAAAGGAATATTGTAGAGAAGTGCAAAAACGAGCCAAAACTATTTTATAGATTTGTAAATGGAAAAATAAAAACAAAAGAAGGTATTGTCAGACTAAGAGTTGGAACAAACAGCTATGAGAAAGATAAAGAATTGTGTGAAGTTATGAATGAAAAGCTTCAGTCAGTGTTTGTAAAAGAGGAGGAGTTTATAGAACCTGATAGAGAAATGAGAACACCACAGATGCCTGAAATGAAAGTGACAAAAAGTGAAGTGCTGAAATTGATGGACGTGAGGAAATCAATGGGACCAGATGGAGTGGCTGGATGGATCCTCAAAGAATGTGCGGAAGAGTTAGTGGAACCAATCTATGAAATCATCAAATCTTCACTGAATGAGGGAGACCTGCCAGTGGAATGGAAGAGAGCTAACATAGTACCAATTTACAAAGGAGGAGACAGAGAAAATCCGCTTAACTACAGACCGGTGTCCCTCACCAGCATTGTTTGCAAAAATTTGTGAGAAAATTATAAGAAAAAAGTGGACACACTTCATTGAGGGACAGGGGGTGCTAGCGAGAAACAGTTTGGATTCAGGGAAGGGAGATCTTGTGTATCTAATTTATTAAGCTTTTATAGCAGAGTGGTAGATGTTACACAGGAGAGAGAGGGATGGGTTGACTATGTTTACCTGGACCTGAAAAAGGCCTTTGACAGGGTGCCTCACAAAAGGTTATTGTGGAAATTGCAGGTTGTTGGAGGTGTACATGGTAGGATGTTAAAATGGATGGAAAACTTTTTAATAGGAAGAGAAATGAGGACCACGATACGAGACGAATATTCACAGTGGAGGAGTGTGACGAGCGGAGTACCACAGGGATCAGTGTTGGGTCCGATAATGTTCCTACTTTATGTAAACGACATGCCAGAAAACTTGAATAGTCATATGAATATGTTTGCGGATGACGCTAAGATCATGAAGAATGTCACCAGTATAGAAAGTTGTCAGGATCTTCAAAAGGACCTAGATGAGTTGCACAGATGGAGCCAAACCTGGAAAATGAGTTTCAATGCAGAAAAGTGTCATGTTTTGGAAGTGGGAACAAGTGAGATAAGGCCAAGCTGGGAGTACAAATTAGGAATTGAAATAATCGGTAAAACACGGCATGAGAAGGACCTTGGAGTGATAATACAAGATGATCTATCCCCGGAGAAGCATATTAACATGATCATTGGAGGAGCATATGGCATAATAACCAATATGAGAGTGGCATTTAACTATATGGATGAAGAAATGTTAAGAAAACTGATAATGACTATGATAAGACCAAGATTAGAATATGCAGCAGTGATATGGTCACCACATTTGAAAAAACATATAAACAAATTAGAGAAAGTCCAAAGGATAGCAACGAAGATGATCCCAAGATTGAAGGAGTTGACATACACTCTAACCTCCATTTAACGGATTCCGATTTAACGGATATCGGCAATAACGGTCAAAAAATGTAGGCCGGACAATGGACCCAGCAACGGACATAGTCCGTTGCTATAAAAAACTTGGAGCAAAGTCCGTTGCTCTATCTATTTATCTCTCTAATGCACCTACCTAAATCCCTTATACATTAACATAACTATGTCTTATTTGGACTTTTTGTAATCTTTGAATCATTTCTAATATGATGGAATTGAAAAATATAATATCCTTCCAGCACATAGATAAATAATAAATAAGATAGTCAACAAAATATTTCAACTCTCCCCTCCGTGCCAGCAGAGACGGAAGATTTACGTTTGATAGATTTTTTGTTTTGTTTTTTCCCTCGATATACACACTCTTTCTATTTATCTATCTCTCTAATTCATCTACCTAAATCCCTTATACATTAACATAACTATGTCTTATTTGGACTTTATGTAATCTTTGAATCATTTCTAATGTGATGGAATTGAAAAATATAATATCCTTCCAGCACATAGATAAATAATAAATGAGATAGTCAACAAAATATTTCAACCCTCCCCTCAGTCTAGACGCCGAGCTTCCCAGACGGAAGATTTACGTTTGATAGATTTTTGTTTTTTTTTGTTCCCACGGTATACACAAAATGATGGGGAAATATTATAACATGTTTTTAATTGACATTTGTGTCGTTTTTGCTGATTATGAGTTGGTGGAAAATAAAATCTTTAATTCTATCATATCGGAAATGATTCACAGATTATATAGAGACCAAATAATATACACTTTTAAGTGTGTTCAATAGTTTTGCATTATCAATAGGGTGTAGCACAAGGGATTACCAGGATTTATTTCAGGTACAGTAAAAAAAAGGATGCATAACAGTTAAATGTCACGATCCGGACACCTGTACTCAACACCGAATTTTTCTCAAGGAATTTCCGGATTACATCCGGACTGGACAGTAATTAGCAGCAACGGACATTTAGCAGGAACGGACAGGTGCTTGCACACATTTGTCCGTTAAATGGAGGGTCTAGTGTATGAGGAAAGACTTAAGACACTACAACTGCCTACCTTGAAAGAGAGAAGGGAACGAGGCGACTTAATAACGATGTTCAAGGGAGTAAACAGTTTGGAACGAGTAGATGGGGAAGATCTATTCGTGAGGGATAATGGAAGGACAAGAGGGCACGAGTTTAAGCTGAGGAAGGGCAGATGTCGTAAGGACACAAAGAAATTCAACTTCCCATATAGGAGTATAGAGACTTGGAACAACTTGGAGGAGGAGGTGGTGAGAGCGAGGAACATTAACATGTTCAAATCTAGGTTGGATAAAAGTAAATATGGAAATAGGGCAACATAAGTTATGATATGTTAGTCCAAAATACTGGGAACTGGGAATATCCATTACGATACTTGTCTAAGTAAAATGGATTGATTATAAAGTAACTAAGACAGGACAACACGAGCGCTGCTCAATTCCTGTAAACTACAAATAGGTAAATACATATATGGCGGGAATTAACGAGCATGCTCACTCCCGCAAATACAACTAGTGTAAGAGTACAACTAGTGTAAGTACACACACACCTCCCCCCCCCCCCTCCCCAAGTGAAAGTTGGAGTACACCAAGGTTCAGTTCTGAGCCCATTACTGTTTGTTTTGGTCCTGGAGGCTCTGTCATGGGACTTTAGGACAGGAGTCCCATGGGAGCTGTTATATGCAGATGATCTAGTTCTTATCGCAGATAGTGCGCAGGAAGCAGAGGCAAAGTTCACAAGATGGAGGGAGGGTATGGCAAATAAGGGTCTAAGAGTTAACATAGATAAAACAAAGGTCACGATTAGTGGAGTAGGGCGTGGAACTATGGAAAGAAGCGGCGACTATCCGTGCGCAGTATGTGGGAAGGGTGTGGGAAGTAACTCAATCCAATGTTGCGTCTGTAGTGACGACTGGGTACACGAGAGATGTGGAGCTAGAGGACCTTTGACAAGAATCATAGATTTTTAATGTGCAGTGTGCAAGGGAGATCTTGTATTAAATGACCTGCCTGTTAGTGTTGATTTCGACAGTGTAACGCTGGAATGTATGAATAAGTTCTGCTACCTGGGTGATATGGTTTCCGCTGGAGGTGGCGCTGAAGCTGGCTCCATTGTTCGAGTTAGAAGTGGCTGGGAAAAGAGAGCTGCTGCCACTCCTGACCTTGATAGGGCTACCACCCCACCTTAAAGGGAAGGTGTATACCTCGTGTGTTAGGAGTGCGATGACTATGCCTCAAAGACGTGGCCGGTTAAAGCGGAAGATATCGATAGATTAGCATGGAATGAGAAGAGAATGGTGAGATGGATGTGTGGGGTTAATCTCAGGGACGGGGCATCGATCGAGGAATTAAGAAGGCATCTGGGCATTAGAAGTGTCGGTAAAGTGCGCATGAGCCAACTTGGTTGGTTTGGACATGTGGAGAGAATGGTTGATCAGAACTGGGTGAGGAAATGCCGGACTGTGAACTAGGGGGTAGCTGCGCATAGGGGTAGATCTAGAATGACATGGGATCAGGTACTCCAGTCCGATCTCAAAGTAAAGAACTTGACCAGAAAGGCAGCTCTTGACAGGGCCGCCTGGAAAGCCGCCATTTAAGACACGAGACTGTAACCACATTTCCTGTGGACAAGACTGTCTTTAAACTTGTATTTTTGTACTGTACTTGTATGTATTATGGAAGACTGCATAACACAACCACTTTCGCCAATAACACAACACACATTGTGGGAAAACCCAGTCTCGGCCGTGGCCTTCCTTAGGAGCTAGGGGCTGTTCGGCCAGGCAGCCTAGGGAACGACTACTACTATAGTACTACTACTACTGTGATGACATGATGGGGCTGTGTTGTGGCAAGTCTTGATTTTACTGTACTTCAGTAAAAGGACTGCTCTCTGTGTATGAAACAGTCTTTAAATTTGTATGTACTGTATGTAGGTATATATTTATGTATTTATACCGTATATTTATATATTTCAATGGAAGCGAGTTGTAGTTCTACTTCCTTGCTGCTGGCCCGCCAGAAGGCTATACGTACCTCTTTCCTGTCACAAACACTCCCCCCGAGGGTGATGCTGAATGGATTTTTTTTTGAGACTTACAGTATCTCTGGTAAGCTTTATTCACCGAAAGGTGGCACTCATTTTGGTGGAATCAGAGGGGAATACCCAACTGCTACACAGCAGTTATGTGGGAGCCTTGATTCCAGCACCACACTGCCACCCCTAGGTGTTCAAACCTGTTTATGTAAGCCATAAGTATTATCAACAGACAATAAAAGAGGGAGAGAGAGGTAATTGCAGACTTTTTCTTTTTTTCTATTGTTTGTTGTTACAGGGAAAGTGTGGAATGAAGGTGGCACTCCCATACTGGGCCTCCACGGGTACATGGACAACGCTGGTACCTGGGACGGTGTCGGTCCACTGCTTCCGAAGGATGTGTCCTTGGTGGCTATAGACTTCCTGGGACACGGCCTCTCCTCCAGATACCCAGTTGGTTCCATATCTCACATAATGGGCCTGGTATTGGTCATCGAACGGGTGGTACAACACTTTGGCTGGGAAGAGGTGAGTGGTTGTAAATGGTGGGAGATATTCTGGAAAAATGATAAACAACTACTGTTGCATCTATAGTGACTGGGTACACAAGAGATGTAGTGGAGCTAGAAGACCTTTGACAAGAATCATAGATTTTGAATGTGCAGTGTGCAAGGGAGATCTTATGTTAAATGAACCGCCTGTTTGTGTTTATTTCGACAGAGTAACGTTGGAATGTGTGAATAAGTTCTGCTATCTGGACAATACGGTTCCGAAGGTGGCGCTGAAGGTGGCTCCATTGCTAGAGTTATAAGTGGCTGGGGAAAGTTTAGAGAGCTGTTGCCACTCCTGACCATGAGAAGGCTCCCACCCCTCCTTAACCCTTTCACATCCGGACGCGATTTTTGAACCTATTAGGGATACTTTAAATCCTTTGTTACCGTCAGGGGTATCTATAAACCTTTAGTTTGTTTACTTCAACCTCTGCAGTTGCCTTTGAGTTAGCTGTGGGCAGAAAACTAATTTTGGAGAGGTAATTATAACAGTGAGAGTAATCTATTTCTTATTGCTAATCTGGCAACCTCTGCATCCTATGGTCATGAGAGGGTTAAAAGGAAAGTGTATACCTCGTGTATTAGGAGTGCGATGACCTATGCCTCGGAGATGTGGCCAGTTATGGCGGAGGATACCGATAGAATAGAACGGAATGAAAAGAGAGTGGTGAGATGGATGTGTAGGGTTAATCTCAGGGACGGGGTATCGAGCGAGGAATTAAGAAGGAATCTGGGCATTAGTAGTGTCAGTGAAGTGATGCGCACAAGCCAACTTGGTTGGTTTGGACATGTGGAGAGTGGATGATCAGAACTGGGTGAGGAAATGCCGGACTGTGAACGTGGGGGGAGCTGTGCGTAGAGGTAGACCTAGAATGACATGGGATCCGGTACTCCGGTTCGATCTCAAAATAAAGAACTTGACAAGAAAGGCAGCCCTAACAGGGCCGCCTGGAAAGCCGCCATTTAGGACATGAGACTGTAACCACATTTCCTGTGGACAAAACGGTCTTTAACCCTTGGAATCCGGGAGGCCTCATATGAGGCAAAATGCACGGCTAAAAAGTCGCCGATATAATCATCAGAACTCGGCAACCACGCAACGTAGCGATGTCATCTCAATGGCAGTCTACAGACAAGAAAACTTTCTACAATTTGCAAAAAAATTGACTGCTCTAGGTGGTCTCAATCAGTAGCTACTGAATTATGAAGTTTGAAAATACCAAACTACATATGAGGCCCCCCCGGATCCCAAGGGTTAAACTTGTATGTACGAGTATGTATGTATAGTATATATCTTTTAACCTGGCAAAACTGCACTTGGTTGCATTGAGCTAGGGAATTTTACTTCTAGCAGATTTGCTGATGGTCCTGTGTTCAAATTCAGTTGCAACAGCAGCACAAAAAGCCAAGCAGATCGAAGTAGAGTTCTATAGCTCAGAGCAACTACGTGTAGTGCAAACTTGCCAGGTTCAAAGAAATAAGACTACAGTACTGTATTCTGCATAAACAATGGTAAACAATTACTGTAAGGTGTATAGGTTGTCAGAAGGTAATCAGGTACCGGTATTTCATTTATACTGTAGTTATGTTATGGTATGATCCTATGATATATTAATCTTTTCCCCTAAACCCAAAGTTTATGCACTGTTGTTAATTAAAAATCCCAATCCGGATTGCGTTTACGTTTAGCGGGACCGTATTAATTAATTACTGTAATTGACGGAAGAGCAGATGCGAAGGGCAACGGTTACGAGATGCGGTATTGCGATTACGAAAGTGGATAATTATTAGCGATGCCCACCACTGGTGAGTATACATATGTTATTCAATATAATACACCTAGAAAAACTAGATTTTTCGCTTAATTTACCTTGATTGTAACAATCTAGGCCTACTCATATACAGTAGTTATACTATATCTTACTTCTATCTTTACTATTTTTCCTTAAGGCTTACTCAGATACCCCGCCTTATTACTTTTTATTATTCTCTCAAATTCTGCGCCTATTTTACAATTGGTAGGGTTTCTGTTGTCCTTGCCGTTGAGCATATGATGTCCCGGCCACCGGTCGTGGTATTTTAGGCTCTCATCATTGACAGAGAGAACCACTACTATATTGTGGGTTTGACAACCTGAAAGGAAGAAAGGAAAACCATATATTTAGTAGTAGCCTCTACGTTCCAACGTTGTTGTTGTTGTTGTTGTTGTTCCCTAAGCTGCCTGGCCGAACAGCCCCGAGTCCCTGAGAAAGGCCACGGCCACGATCGGGCTTTCCCACAGAGCTCTCATTGAGTGTAGATTGTGTTGTTGGCGTAAGTGGTTGTGTGAAATGCAGTCTTCTATGATGTGTTTAATGGTATGGGGTGCTGTGTTACATCCCGGGCAGGCGTCGACAACGGAGTCATCCAGTCTCTTCTGATAGCTCAGGAGAGCTGGATAGTGTCCGCATCTCAGCCTGGCCAGGTGGACTCTGTCCTCGCGAGGAAGGGAGGATTCGGAAGGATGGATTTCGGGAGGTCGTGCATGCAGCTGCGTGTTGTCTGTGAGTGAGTGGATGGATCGGTGAGAGATATGAGTATGGATGTGCTTCTGGAAGTTGGTTCGGGGTGGGCAGGGAGGGAGAGAGGACAATAATTGTGTGTGATACCGTGTGCTGGGTGTTGTTTTGATATTTCTTGGTGTCTGTGGGTGTGTTGCCATGTAGTTTAGTGGGTGGTCTTGGTTCGTGGAGGCTGCTGCCAAGAATTGAGTGCCTCTCATGTCCAGATGGTCTTTGACTTTGAGGATTTTGGTTTCTTGATGTAGGTGATCTGTGGGTGCAGTAGCTGTGCAGCCTGTAATGATCTTCAGGGCTTTGTTTTGAATAGTCTGTAAGGTCTTATGATGTGTTTCAGCTAGGTTAGAAGCCCAGGCTGGGCTTGCGTATTCCATCACTGATCTTATGTATTGTTTATATACTGTGGTGGTAGTTTCTTTGTTGTGTCCAAATTTTGTGTGAGCAAGTGACCTGAGGGCGTTAAGTCTGGGTGTCAGTTTCTTTTTAATGTTTGTGGTGTGCTGTTTGAATGTCATATGAGTATCATATGTTACTCCTAGGATTTTGGGTGTGTGTGTATGTGTTAGGGGTGTGTTGTTTATGGTGAGTTGAGGGATGTATTCGTGTTCTCCTGTCCAACTTGTGAGCAGGGTTGCGGTGGATTTGGCTGGGGCTAGATTAAGTCTGTTTGTAGTGCACCAGCCATGTAGTGTGTTGAGATAGGGTTGAAGGAGATCTGTTGCTCTTTTTGGGTCATGGTGTGTGCATGTGAGTGTTATGTCATCTGCATAGGAGGCTAAGTTTATTTGGGGCGTATTGGGTGTAGTTATATCGTGCATGTACAGATTGAAGAGTGCGGGCGATAGGACGGATCCTTGTGGGACTCCGTTTGGAAAGTTTCTGATTTTAGATGACTGACCGGCAAAAGATACGTGTGCACATCTGCCTGCTAGGAAGTTGGCCAGCCACCGTTTTGTGTTGTTGTGCATGTTTGTGTTGTAGATTTTGTTTGTTAGGTTTGTGGCGGGGGATGGCATCGAAGGCTTTACTAATGTCGAGTGTGGCTAATAGTGATCTGTGTGGTGGTCTAGCTGAATTGATGCCGTCGAAAGCTCTTTGTGTAAGGTCTGTGAGAAGAGTGTTTGTGGAGTGCAGTGGCCTAAAGCCATGTTGTGTTGGAGCTAGGGGTAGGTCAGGTGTAATTAGTTGTAATACTAGGCGTTCCATGACTTTGGAGGGGGAGCAAAGGAGTGTGATGGGGCGGTGCGAGGAGGGTAGCGTGGGGTCTTTGTTGGGTTTGGGGAATGTGATGATGATACCATGCTTCCAAATGTCTGGTATTGTGTTGTGTGAATAGCTGTAGTTTGATATGTTAGTGAGTGCTTGTATGCCTTGTGGTGCCAGGTGTCTGAGGTGTATGTTGCTTATGTTGTCTAGGCCACAGGCGGGTGAGTGCTTGAGATTGTTGATGATATGCTTTGTCTGGTGATTGGTGAAGGGTGTATAGTCAGGGTCTGTGGGGAATTGTCTCTTACGTCGGATGACACGTCGGTCGTCTTTGTGAGGTTTTAGGTGGCTGACATGTGAAAAGTGATTGATGAGAGTGTTTGCTTGTTGTTTACATGAAGGAGTAGAGTCTGTTGTTGTGATTGCAGCATGTGATTGTGTTGTGTTGCTGTTGGAAAGTGTGATGCTGTTTAGTGTTTTGTATAGTTTTTGGGGTTTGTTTTGTGATCAAGTGTTTGTAGGAAGTTATTCCAATTTAGTTTTTGTTGCTCTTGTATTTTGTTGTTAGTTTGGGTGTTGAGTGCTTGAATTTGTTGTGTGATGTCTTGTGTATGGGGTGCTGGGGAGTGTTTCAGTATGTCGCGTTGTCTGATGAGGTTTTGAATTTCTGGTGTGAAGTTGGGGTTGTGTCTTTTTCTGTTACCTCTTGGAATGTGTTTCTTGTCAGCGTTTTGGATAGTTTTATTGAGTATGTGTACAGCATTGTTGATGTTAGTGATGGGTGTACTGTTTAGAGTTGTGAAGTGTTGTTCTGTCTCATTTGTGAATGCTTCTCAGTTAGCTCTTTTATAATTGGTGTATGTGTGTTTGTGGCTAGCTGGGGTGAGTCTGGTTTTGGTGGTGATAATGATCGGGAGGTGGTCAGAGCCTAAGGTTCTGACCACCCTCCAGGATGTTGTGGGGGCGAGTTCTGGGGAGCAAAAGGTGATGTCTGGAGATGATGGGTTATAGAGGGCTTGGTGAGGAATATGGGTATGTTGATGGATGTCGTTAAGAATGATGAGGTTATCGGTTTGGTTTTGTAGTACCAGCCCTCTGTCTGTGTCGGGGTTGTCGACAAACCAGGCCGACGTCTTGGCGTTGAAGTCACCACCCAGGATGATGTGTTGGGTGTTTGTGATGTGTTGTAAGTGTGGTCTGTATTCATTTGGTACTGTAGGGGATGTTTGGGGAGGGATGTATGTGTTTATGATGGTTATGTTGGAGTTGTTGCCAGTGCGTATTTTAATTGACTGTATTTCTGTTGTGTTATCATTTGGGGGGAGGAGTGATTTGGTTTGTACACTGGTTACTATGTATGATATTTCTTTGTGTACCAGGGTGATGAGTCCACCGCCCCCGCCGACAGCCCGGTCTTGTCTGATGGTGGTGAAATTATGAAATGTGGGTGTTTTTTGTGTTGTGCGGAGTTTTGTTTCTTGTAAGATGGCAATGTGTATGTTGTGTTGTTTGATGAAGTGTGAGAGTTCGTGTTTCTTTGTGTTGATGCCATCTATGTTCAGTTGAAGAATGTTAATGTTATGTGCACGATGTATGTTGGGTGCTGCTGCACGAGGTTGGGATGGGTGAGGTGGGGGTGGGGATTGGGGAGCAGGAGATGGGGGTTGGAATGGATTAGGATGGGGTGTGGTGTGTTGAGTTGAGGATGTGGATGGTATGGGAAGGTTAGGTGGGTTAGGGAGGAGAGGTGGACGGGTTTTAGGGGGGGGAGTGGATGATATGGGAAGGTTAGGTGGGTTGGGGAGGAGAGGTGGATGGGTTTTAGGTGAGGGATTTGACTGGGAGAGGGAGGGGCATGAGGAACAGGTCCAGGTGTTTGTGTAGTGTTTCTTGGAGGCAAGTGTTGTGCAGGTGAAGTGGGTCCAGTTCCCGCATGAATTGCAGAGAACTGAACCCTTAGTAAGGCAACTCGAAGTGATGGGTTTTGAGCAAGTTGGACATATGTATGTGAACGTGGGTCCTGGGTTGCTCTCAATGTCTCCGGCTAGAAGAAGTCTTCGAGAAATGACAGCCGGAGAGTCATTTCTCGGTGTAGGAAAAACTGTGTGATGTGGTGTGATAGGTGTGGAAATTCCCGGCGCGACCGAAGCCGCTCCAAGGACCCGTGCCCCCAGGGAGGGGGCAGGGGATGGTTGTGACGGTTTGGCTCCCAAAACTGCTCCCCGCGGCCGGCATCCGGTTTTCCTCCACTGTTCGTTGATTTTGTCTTCGCCCGTGGAGGGTCGGCAGCCATCCGCGGTTGGCACCCTCGGGAGGGGCCCCCACGCCGTACACGCCGCCACATCAGGACGTTCCAACGTAGAGCTATATACTTATCGTATAATTTTGCTCCGCTCTAAGCGGCAATTATCGAAATCACTAGCGCGATAAAACGATAACATCTATAGTAGCACCTTACTCTCTACTAGGTACGTTGTACATACTTTGGAGGCCACTATTTGAAAAGGAAAATAAGAAAATATTGATGAGAAAGAAGAGAAAATTACAGGATTTTAGGCCATCCTATCTGGCTCCTTCAGCCGTCTTGACGGATCCACCCCACTACCCGACAGGGTTCATTGGGCATTCCTTTTCGCGCTAACTCAAGCCTTCACACACGCTGTTTCTATGCGCCCGATTTTGTGCTTCCACTCCTGTCGCCTACCCTTTGGGTGAGTTGTGGGCCTTATTTATGGTACCTAAGGTTCTTAGACAGATGATCTGTGATGTAGGCACACTTCAAATGGGCTCTTAGGTGTGTTACTTTGAGTATGGCATCGAAACTGGTTGGTCACGCTTCTGCGCATGCGTCGCCCTTCGGCGAGTGTTATTATTTAGGCCTTTGCCTGTTTTTATCATCATTTTCACTTGCGGTGGCTTAGTTTTGTATACCTGGTAGGTTCTTTTACGCTTTGTGCTTATTTTCTGCTTTCATTGCGTGGTTTTTGCGAAAAGTTAGGCTAACTTGTGCACTTTCGTTTGTGATGAAGGGGGCATAGCCCCCCTTGCCTTGCAGGTTGTTTTGGCCTTTTGTTTTGCTTACCTTCACATGAATGTTTCGCATTGGAGTGTGCCCTGTGTTTTTTGTTTTTCCGCCACTCACCCACGGCTAGGCCCCCTGTTAATAGCCTAACTTTTAGTTGGTGGGGGGCGCCAGGGCTAGGCCTCATGTTCCTAGCCTCACTTTTTAGGAGGGGGAGATGGGACTTTTTTTTTTTTTTTTTTCTATGTAATTGAGGGAGGCAAAAGGCATAACTGCCTATAGCGAGTGCCTCCCCCAGAGTTGAAAGAGTGGCAGGGCCAAAATCAAGGGACGTTAGAGCCAAAATGCCTGGACACACAGAGTTTGAAGCAATTTAAGTCATAGGAAGAGGGAAAGACTGATTCTGGGAGAGAGTTCCAGAGCTCAGATGTTGAGTAGAAGAAAGTTTGAGAGTAACGTTTCACTCTTGGGTTGGAGAGTTGCACAGAGTAGGGGTGGGATTGATTTGCAAGACGGGTACCACGTGCCCTACGTAAAGGAGGTGGTATGCACTGGGATAGCTCTGAGGAACACTGATTATTATAGTAATAGAATAGCGAGAGAGATGCACCATTGCGGCGGAGAGAGAGATTGCAGAGAGTTGGTGATTGACGGGAGTTAATGATACGAAAGGCCTTCCTTTCAACTTTGTCTAGGAGAGCGGTGTGAGAGGAACCTCCCCACACATGTGAACAATACTCAATACAAGGGCGCACTATGCCCCTGTACAGAGCAAGAAGCTGTGCAGGGGAAAAGAACCCCTAAGGCGGTTGAGCACACCCAGCTTCTGGATGCTGCCTTAGCAATACTGGTAATATGGTCCTTCCAAATGAGAGCAGAAGAAAAACACCAAGAATATTGAGAGAAGATGAAGGGTTGATTTTTGTATTGTTGAAGAATAAGGGATAGTCCGCTGGGAGATCCTGACGGGTAGATAGATGAGAAATTGGGTTTTGGAAGCATTAAAGTTTAACAAGGTTTTCTCTGCCCCAATTGGAAATAGTATTTAGATCAGAATTTAGAGTTCTATGGCTTCATTACGTTTGTCGTTGAGGGATTGCTGGCTGGGGCGTTCTGAAAAACTAATGGAGTAGTGTAAGGTTGAGTCGTCTGCGTATGAATGGATGGGAATTAAGGTACAGTTAAGGAGATAATTTATAAAAATTAGAAAGAGATAGGATATAGGACAGAGCCCTGAGGACACCGGAGTTTATAGGGTGAAGTGAACAATGGCCGTCCCAACCGCAGCTATGGAACGGCCGGAAAGGAAATTAGAGGCAAAGGCACAGATGGAGGGATAGAAACCGAAGGAGGGTAGTTTAAGAAATTAAAGATTTATGCCAGACTCTATCGAAGGCTTTCGATATGTCTAGTGCAATAGAAAAAGTCTCACCGAAGTCCCGAAAGGAGGATGACCAAGAGTTAGATATGAAAAAGATCACCAGTAGAGCAACCCTTAAGGAAGCCATACTGGCGATCTGAGAGCAGATTATGAGAAGAGAAATGCTTAAGAAATTTGGAAGCAAGAATAGTTTCAAAAACTTTAGAAGACAAGAGATAAGAGCAATTGGACGATAGTTGGAGGGTTGAGAGCGGTCACCCTTCTTTTCTTACAGTTTCTTACAGTAGATCCTCTGGAAAAAGGCAAACTATGCCTGTGTATCCAGCTCAGTACCAGTACTTGCAACTGCTGCGGGTCGTTCACAGGTGTTGGCGGCGGCGGTAGCAGACACAACATTTTTACTATTCTGTATTTTTGTTCTATAATCAAACTTCAAATCTTGTCTTCCCCATGCTTTATCAAGATTACTTTCAAACTCCCTTATTGATTCGGAATCGACTACATACTGGGGCAGTGCGTTCCACTCATTTACCACTCTATCACAAAATGAGTTCTTTGCCATCTCAAGCCTATTTCTTTCTTTGTAAATTTTCTTAGAGTGTCCTCTCGTTCTTGTTCCCTCCCGCATCAAGATATATAGCGCTGTATATAGATTCCTGAAGATTTCTTCGTCAAGTGACACAAATGTCCTCCTTATCAGCCCTACAATTCTATTGGCTTTGTTTATCTTTTCCGCTAAATGTTCTGAGAAATTTTAACTTATTGTCTATCACTACTCCTATATCCTTTTCTGCACTCACTTCCTCCATCGCTTCATACATACTGTATCCTACCTTGTCTATCTTGCTGGTCCCAATCCGCATGTACTTGCATTTTTTTTGGATGAAAAGGCATTAACCAATGCTCAGACCATCCCTTCATGCCCTCCACATCTCCTTGAAGCAAACCCATATCTTCCTTACTCCTCACTCTTTTATACAGTTTTAGTGTCATCCGCATACAGGTATACCTCACTTCCATTAGTTTATAACTTCAGGCAAGGTCGTTGATAAATATAACGAACAGCAGTGGTCCCAACACAGATCCCTGAGGTACCCCACTTGTAATTTCCCTCCACCCCGAGCCTATTCCATTCACCAGTACCCTCTGTCTCCGATCTTTCAGGAAGGCTTCTATCCATTTCACACATTTCTCCCCTATATTATAGCGGCTAACTGTGGCTATGAACCTTTTATGTGGGACCTTATCGAAGGCCTTCATAAAATCGCAATATACCACGTCTATTACATCACCATCTTCTAGAACTTGCATCCAATCATCTACCACCTTAATTAGCTGTAGTACCGTCGACCTCCCCGGCAAGAATCCGAACTGTCTCCCACTGAAAAGTTGGTTTGACTTCATATGATCCATTATTCCTTCTCTAATTACCGTTTCCATTAGTTTACACACAACACTTGTCAAATTGACTGGTCTATAATTCCCTGGGTCTTTTCTCTTTCCCTTCTTAAATAGAGCTGTTATGTTCGCCTCTCTCCAGTCCATCGTGATTTGTCCTGTATTAAACGATACCTCAAATAACATTTTCAATGGCTCTACTAACATCTCCCCTCCTTCCTTTATGATTCTTGGGTTTATCCCATCCGGTCCCGGTGACTTACTTCTGTTCATTTTTTCTATAGCCCTTCTTATTCTAGCATGGGAAAACTCTATTAGTTCTAGTGCCGGTGCCTGTTTGATGGGAATAGTAGGCACTGCATCCTCCGACTCCACTGTTAGTACCCCCCCAAAGTATTTCCCCAGCACCTATGCTTTCTCCTTATCAGTCTCCGCTCTACTCCCATCATTCAAACCCCCGACCACCTCTGGGTTCGCTACTCTCCTTGGTAACTTTTCCTTAATGTACTTCCTGAACATTTTGGATTATCCTTCACATTTCTAGCTATCTCTCTCTCCCTCTCCTTCACCCCCCTCCTTGTTTCCCACCTTATTTTATTGTTTATTTGTCTGCGTTCCAGATCCACTTCCTTAGGCCTCTATACTAGACCCCCTGTTCTTTTTTAACAATTTTAATCTTTCCCACAATCGTTTCTTTCTTCTAATCAATATCCAAAGCTTTCTTTTCATTGGCAATTCTGGGTTAGTTCTTTTCCTCAATTTTGTTTTAAATCCTTATATTCCCTTTTTTACTGGTACACTTTTGGATACAGCATTCTCCAGTTTGACTCTAATTTTCCTCCACATTCCTTCAGCGTCTTCACCGTTCAAATATTCCCCCCCAGTCAATGTCCAAACACCGTCTCAGCAGCTCATAATCTTCTCTATCATACATGTATATTTTTCTATTGCTTCTATTATCCCTCTCCCGATTTAATGTTACAACTAAAGCTTATACAGGCATGGTCCCTACGACCTATAGGTCTATCCACATTAACATGTTCCACTATATCCTCTTCATTGCCCTAAAAATCAAATCAAGTACACTCCCCTGTGTCCCATCTCTATATCCTTGTCATCTCTACCCAATGATGTTGCATTAAAAAACACTCTCTCACTTTTTCCTCTATAAACTTATTTTCCAGGCTAACCCTGTCCCGCTGGAGTAGTTAACAATTTGCCCAGTTTTGATCCTTGGCAAATTGAAATCTCCAATCAAAATTTATATATTTGTTCTCTCTATTATATCTATCCTCCTTCCATTGCTTTCAGGTATGGTTATCATCCTCTCCCCTGCTATTATTTGGGCTTCTATAATATAGAGGCAATTATATTTGATCCTCTTTACACATTTTACTTCAATACACAAATACTCACAATACTGCTGTCTCATATCCACACCTCATTAACCTTGAGCTCTCTTTTCCTTACATAAATAAACAGTCCTCTTCCAACCTCTGCTCTAATAGCATGTCCCTCATATAAACTCAAAACCCTCCAAACTATAATTCCACCAGTTTTTCCCTTGTCAATTCTAACATTTTTTGGTCCTTACTTTCCTGTAGGGCTATGACCATCAGGTTTGTTTTCCTCTTCATCCCTGCAAACTACATATCAGTTCTCTTGTTCTTGTCCCTGGGTAACACATTCCACATTACTAAACATAATCCCTTAATCCATCTAACCATTCCTTCAGCAATTACAACCATCACCGCTCCCTCCAGTCTGTACCCTACTTCCCCTGGTTAGCACATGACTGGTTTCTGCCTCTTTGTCTCCTGTCTCTCCCTGTGACACCCCTCCACCCCGTTAGCTCTCTCCCTCCCGTCAACCAACTCCTCATCACATTCTCTCCCCTCCCTGATCTCCCCCCTCCTCTCTACTCTTATAAAAACCACTTCCTCACTTTTTTCCGTCCCTCAACATCGCCAGTAAAAAATTTCTCTTAATCCTCCTCATACCTAACTTTTCCATTATTTATTGCATCAGCCTTTTTCTTGTAATTTTCCCCTTTAATTTTTTTCCTTTTGTGTCTATACTCAAATCCTTCTTTTTAGTCTTATGTTGTTTTCATTTTATCATTTGTATTTAGCGGCTCCACTCAAATTTTGTCACAGTCGCCTCGTCCCCCTCCCAGCCACTACCCCTAGTTTTTAAACTGTACCCTTATAGGTCTCATCTCCTCTCCCCCTTTTATATCTCTGCCTATGCCTAACTGACCTCCTCCCCACCCTGGCCCTTAACCCATCCATATTTCCGTTCCTTCATCCACCTCCATCTTTCAAGACCGGGGGGTCCTTTCACTTGTCCTCCATATCCCCTCACTTTCTCGACTTCCAGTCTCATTCATATGAATCTCTATATCTCCTCCATACAAGATTACACCCACCTAATCCCTGGTCCCATGGCCTCCCTCACGACACTCCTCCCTTGTTTCTTCAATGACGCTTCTTTGTTCTTCTTTTTGGGACAGGTTGAAATGTGAGCACACCTTTTCCAGCATGAAGGGAAGACGTTAGAGGATAGACAGAGACGAAAGAGTTTGCCTATGCAGGGAAAGTCATTGTCTTGCCCACTCGTCGCTCTTGCTTGGCCGCTCTATGGTTTTACTAAAGCCACCTTAGGCTTACGCAGGGGTTATGACGCTTTGGTTTGTCCTAAACCTTCTGTGGGGGCAACCTTTTTTCGTCCTGAAACCTCGCGGCAGGTCCGCACGCCCGGCTGCGCTGTCCTCCTCCCTATTATTGTGGTTGGCGGCTCCCCTCGGCCTTTGAGTTTTTCATGAGACACCAAGTCCCCCTTCCCCTTAAATTGAACTCCCTCATACATTGAGGTCCCCGGCCGGCACGGTCTTTCACCTCCTTTGAAGCTTCTAACGATGCCTTGAACCTGTCGTCCCTTTCCACCCTTTTTGGGTGACGCCGGATCCTCCTGGGAATGGGCTCCGCTCCCGCTTTCCGCTCCGGGCAGCGTGGACAAATCCCGCTCCAGGTCGGATCCCCTATGGCTTGCCCGACCATGAGATTCTCTTTTTTGGGCTGCTGTGGTCTGGTCCCTCTGGACCCGCTCCCGCCCTAGGATGGTACTATCCGTTCCCTCTAGGTCGGTCCCTCTTGCATTTGCACTGTTGTTATTGTTTGGCTCATGCAAGCCTCCCCCTGCCAGCCTGGTTCTCGGCGTGTGCCACTTGGGTTGAGGCCTTTTGGTTTGGTCCTTTACCCTCCCATCTCCCTTTTCCCGGCTCGATGGGCGGGACAAAATCCGCTCTTGGAGCGGACCTGCTTATCTCCCGCTCTGGTTGCAGGCAATCGCTCTGGGCAGCCGATGTCTATTTCCGCTCTGGACAGGGCCCCCGTTGTGGCTCCCTGCTCTCTTTCTGCTTTGGCTTCCACACCTGGGTCTCCGCTCCTCTAACCCTGTTTCCCGCTCTGGAGCGGACGCTCAGTCCCACGCTCCTGGGCGTCGGTCCTAGGGCCTTCCCTCCTGCCTTGCCCCTAGCCCTCCCTGTTTTCACCTGGTTCTACTCTAACGCTGTTTGTTCCCGCTCTGGAGCCCGACATCCCAAGTCCCGCTCCTGGTCGGGGTTCCTAGTCCTTCGCCTCCTGCTGCCCTAGCCCTCCTGTTTTTCCCACCTGTGTTCTACTCTACGATTGTTTTTTCCGCTTCTGGAGCGGGGGGGGCTGCCCAGGTCCTGCTCCAGGTCGTCCCCCCCCTAGGCCTTGCCTTCCCTGCATGCCCTGGCTTCTCTTGTTGGTTCGCTTGTGGTGCGCTTGCCTTGTCTCCTTTGCCTAGACGTGCCATTGTCCCATGCAACATGCCATGCCCCGCTCTGGAGCGGGAGGGTTTGTAGTTCCGCTCTAGAGCGGACTTTCCCGTCTCTAGAGCGGACCCTTGCCCGTCTCGGCCCTGGCACTATTTA
Organism: Paralithodes platypus; assembly: GCA_032716605.1. Taxonomy (NCBI): domain Eukaryota; kingdom Metazoa; phylum Arthropoda; class Malacostraca; order Decapoda; family Lithodidae; genus Paralithodes; species Paralithodes platypus. The sequence goes on along the minus strand of CM064513.1, from coordinate 44,470,863 downwards.
TGTTGGCCCAGATATTGGCCCAATTGTTTTGTACTGTGGGGTTTGTCCGGTTACTGTGTCTTCATAACCATTCTCCTTTACAATCAAGCTGGTTTTTCCCCGAACCGCCACCCCCCCACCCCCCCCCCCCCCCCTGCACTGCCCCCTTTGGTGTCCCCTTGGGCCCTGCCAATCTCCTCTTCGGCTGCCCGCTTCACCCTCATGTACCCTTTCGGGCTTCTTATATGGCCTTGTCATTGCTGTTTATTTCAGGGTGTTTTGAAACCGCACCTTGGTCCCCTTTTCTGACCTGGGTTTTTGGGGTTTTCCCTTTCGACTGTTGCACTGCCTTTAATAGGTTATCCAATGGCCCTCCCACTTGGGGGGTCCCCCGTCCTCCGTCCTTCTCCACATGGGGGGGGGGAGTTATTAACTTTTATGTACCTATCATAAATGCCCATGGTACAATCTTTTGTGTGTGTTTGTTTTGAAGCATACTGTCATACCTTCCTTCCATTTCTTTGCCCGGCTTCTTATCCTCTGAGCTTCGTCTGGGCCATCTTTTTCTTTCCTCCCTTTCTCTTTCTGTGCCAGATTGTTTCGCTACCGGGTCCTGCACGCACCATGGTGTGTGCCCGTCCGGCTATGGGAGCTGGGCATACGGGGTTCCACCGCCCATGCCTGCGTGCTACTGCCCGTAATGGCGTTCACCCCCAGACGGGTGGTGGGCGCCCGCGTCCTCGTCCACGTGTATGACGATTTGAGTCCCCGCCCTCCTTCGCCGGATTGCTGAGCCGAACCGGCCTGTCGACCTCACCGCTGGCATGGTCGGGCCGTAGGGCTCGGTCTGTTAAGGACCGTTTACACCGGGTCCCCCGCTTCATTGACGAAAGGGGTTTCGCGCCTTGCTTGAACCCTTCCTCTGGTGTCCCCTCCCGCCGCCCTGTTGGTCCCCGCTTCGCACGTCCCCTCAGCATCTGGTGTAGTCTCCGTGTATTGCAGGACACCCGGGGTCGATTCCGCACCGGCTCCGCTTCTCCACCGCCGCCGGAAGTCCCTTCGCCGTCCCCTCCGCCCTGCGGCTTCCGTTCCCCATGTCCTCTGTTGCTCGCCGCCTTTTTCGCCCTCATATTCCGATCCTTTCCCCAGTCCCGGTTCCTGCTGGTGTTTCGGCCTTCCTCACCTGGTCGTCGTACCACCCATGGTCTGCTCAGGTAGATTGGGGCGTCCGCAGGCCGCCGGACATCCTACCGTCGGCTTTTTCCTCCGCCATCGTTTGCCCGTTGGCTCTGCATACCACCGTTTCCCAGCTAACTCTAACTCCTAAGTAGGCGGGGGCTTTCTTGTTTTGCTTCGTCCTCTTCCCTCTTCTTGTCCTCGATGGTCTCCGCCGGCTTCTCCTTTCTTTGTCGGGCCCTGGACATGCCGATGTGGCCTGCCTTCTCCCTGCTCGGAAGTCCTTGGACCCCGGACCTCCTGGCGGTTCAAGGCGCCAGT